>JAWVWN010002679.1:7202500-7237500 GCA_037367305.1 Phrynocephalus vlangalii
GGTGGGGGGTGGGCGATGGATGGATAATTGGGTGGATGGGTGGGTGGATGGATCAATGGGTGGATGGAGGATGATGGAGGAAATGGTGGATGGATGGATGGATGGATGGATAATGGTGGTGGATGATGATGGTGGTGGATGGATGGGTGTGGATGGATGGATCATGGGTGGATGGTGGATGATGGATGGATAATGGTGGGTGGTGGTGGATGGGTGGAGATGGATGGATGATGGGTGGGATGATTGGATGATGCGGAGAAGGTGGATGGTTGGTTGGAGAATGCTAATCAATGTGGCTGGCTGAGGTGATGGCCAACGAGCTAATCCATTGCTCATCTCAGCAAGAGCAGATCTGCCAGATCAACTACGGGCAGGCGAGTCAACCCTTTACATCAACGCCACCAGTTCCCTGGGTCTACACAGCCGAGCCCTTGTTGACACCCGTTCCCCTCAAGATCAACCCATGCATTTTCCCAGAAGGGGATTTGAGACCTCCTCGTGGGCTGTGAGTATCCAAGAGTATCCTTCACATCTTTCGTTTGCAGCCATTCTATGGTTGCGATGATCAGCAGCTACACAAGGAAAAGCTCCCACCGCCGCCACCACCACTAGGGTCACTCCGGGGGTGTCCAATCCAAACAAAACCCTTGTTTTGATCGGCAGTGATTTGAGTCCGTGGCCTCAGATAACCAGGGCTGGCCCGAGCCTTGCGTCGTCAGGGCTGCTGCCAAGGTTTCATTCTGGGAAATTGGCTATGGGGGGTTTCTCACTGACAGGACATTCGCAGAAGATGGGAAAAACGGGAGAGGGCTGGGTAAGGCGAGCCGGTGGGGCAGGGTCGCCTCTTCCTCCCTCTCACCCCATGGCCTCTGGGTACTTGCTGAAGAGGGGAGCTCCATGGGGGGAATTCAGTTTAAACATTAGGAAGAACTTCATGGCAGAGCTGTTTGGCAGTGGAAGATGCTGCCACAAGGGACGGTGGTGGAGTCTCCTCCTGTGGAAGAGGTTTTTAGGCAGAGGCTGGATGGCCACCTGTCGGGAGTCCTGTGATGGGGGTTCCTGCATGGCAGGGGGTTGGACTGGATGGCCCTCGAGGTCTCACCCAACTCTAGGATTCTATTATTCTAGCTGGGATCATCCCTGGAACGATGAGATTCAGAGAGAAACTTTGCTAAGGGCTCCTCTCTCTCTCTCTCTCTCTCTCTCTCTCTCTCACACACACACACACACACACACACAGAGAGAGAGAGAGAGAGAGAGAGAGAGAGAGAGAGAGAGAGAGACCTAGTTTTAGTGTTGTTAAAATAATGAGTGGCCTAAAGAGCAGACGGAGAAAGAGAGGCAGCCAGGCAGGGAACAGCCTACAGCTTTTGGACAAAGGTAGAAAGGGGGGGGGCAGAGCCCATGGGCCTGGTGCATGTGGGGTGGGGGGGTGGGGGGTGTCCCAGGCTCTCATTCTTTCCTTGCTATAACCTTCATGCTCCGCTGGATCTGTGAAGATACCGAAATCTTGGCAGGAAAACGGGCTGCCTGTGGGAAGCAGGCAGCAACTGAGCCCGGAGGAGGGAAGCAGCTTCTGCTGGCGAGAGACTCCAGGCGAAAGCCAGGTCTTTTTCAATCATTATTTTTGTTGTGATGGTTCAAAGACTCCAGGCGCGGCCAATCGCAAGGACAAAAAAAACCCACGGACTAATATTGTATACACTGAAAGATACAAGTTTAAACACAAAAACCTGAGCTTCTTTTAAATCTCAATGTAGTACATACACTCTTCCTAATATTGCCATTTTTTTTGCAGCTCTGTTGATGTTATTTCAGAGACCGCCAGCTACTTGTAATACTGTGAGAACTTTCTTGATTTAGTTCCCAAAGCCCCAGGAACACCCCCCCCCCAAATGTCCAAGCTCCTCACTTGCAAGATCAAGACACAATTCCTGAATTAAAAACTCTGTTGCAAAGCCAGCAGCTCAGCGGTTCGAATCCCGGGTGCCGCCACGCAGCGGAGTGGGCTCCCGCTGATAACCCCAGCTCCTGCCAACCTAGCAGTTCGAAAGCATGTCAATGCAAGTAAATACATAGGTCAAAAGGACCAGCAGAAGGGTCAGCCGTCAAGCCGAGAACTCATGCAGAGATATAACGGGCACCCCAGCCACAGCCAAGGAAAAACTGCGCCTTCTCACTGGCCTAAGGAGCCACCGCCACCCTTATGAGGAGACACATGGCTACCCTGGCAGGGAACCCTTTGCCACAGGCAGGACGGGAGCCACAGAGCACGCAGGGGAGCGACGGGGAGCTCCCGATCGGGGCAGGCGCCGTGGCCTCTTAGTAATGTGCTTCGGCTCTTTGGTTCAGGACCGAAAGACACGTCCAGCAGAAATTGGAAAACAGGAATAACGAGGGAGGCGAGTCCTAAAATCAGGAGTGAGTGGATCAGATTCTGCCCACCTTCAGCCCGCCCAGACTGGTGGAGAGAGCGAGCAAAACCTGACAATTTTTGGACCAAGGGAGTAACAGAAATCACAGGGCAGTGCCGCCGTTAAGAGCCGAAAGGAAGCTTGCTGCTTGGCCCGAGATCCTTCTCTCGTGGCGCAGTGGTTAAATGCCTGTCCTTCAGGTAAAACTGTGCTCACGACCTGGGTTCAATCCCAGGTAGCAGGCTCAAGGTTCACTCAGCCTTCCATCCTTCCGAGGTCGGTAAAATGAGTACCCAGCTTGCTGGGGGGGGGGCAATGTGTAGCCTGCACACTGTAATTAAAAAATTGTAAACCGCCCAGAGACTACTTGTAGTGGTATGGGGTGGTATATAAGCAGAACACTTTTTGCTTTGCTCTCGGGCCGGGGAAAGAGAGAGAGATCGGGACCTCACCTCCAAGCCCCTGTACCCCTGAGCCATGGGGATCACGGGCGGGCGAGAGGCAGTGAGAACCACGGGGGCTGGGAGTTCCCAGCGGTCTCCGGAGTCGTCAGCCCAGCCCACATTAAAGGAACCGTGGCACACAGAGAGAAAGAGAGAGAGAGACACACACACACACACCCCACTCTGCACTCCTGGCCAGCCTCCTCCTCTTTGAGGCCTCCTCGGCGCACTTGCTAACCCCCGGCGACAGCTTGCGGGATCTCTATTAGTAATTATCAACCGATAGAAACGGAGGTTCCCAGGCTGGCTTCAAAGCGGGCGTGCAAAGGGCCCGGAGGAAGGGAAGGGGATGGGTGTCTTCCTCTCCCTCCAAAGGACCTGTCCCTCCCTCTCTTCACATGACAAAACACTTCACAGCCACAAGCCGAGGTAGCCGGCCAAACGGAGGGAAGAGAGAAAGAGAGAGAGGGTGTGTGCCTTGCACGCAACTCCTGTCAAATAGGAAGCTGATGCTTCTTCTACCCCACCTCTGGTCCCTAAGCCCCTTGCTCTCCAAGGCTCTGTCTTCCCCCATCCCTGACTGTGACATGTGTGTGTGTGTGTGTGTGTGTGTGTGTGTGTGTGTGTGTGTGTGTGTCACCCTCCGGGCCCATTGCACTGGGGAGATGCAAGGAGAGCCAAACAACCCACGAGAGGCGCTCTGAACTCTCCCGCTAAGCGGAGCCCATCATGACCCTTTGAGGCGCCTTGGATTCGGACTGGCCTTCTCGGGTGCCCCCTAAACAGAGGACGGTCCACTCCGTGGATGCTTCAGCTGTCAGAAGATTCCCAACCAGGAGAGGGCTTTCATGGCTGCCCACACTGCCGCCGCCACCTCTGTTCATACCTGTCAAGTGTCACATTTTGGGCGGGACGTTCACGGATCAATCCCTCTTTCCCGAAAAAAATATATTTCCCCCTGAAATGTCCCGCATTTCCGGCGATGGACGGCTGAGCTCTGGATGCTGCTGGGTGGCCAGCCGCCAGGTCGCCCACCAGAAAGCACTTCTCCCTGCACAACCCCTAACCCATGCGCCACCAGCTGTCCAGAGTGCTCCCTGGTGGGGCCACTGTGAGATACAGGACTAGATGGGCCGTCGGCCTGATCCAGCAGGGCTCTTCTTATGCTCTTATGTTATGTTCTTAGTGGTATTTAGATCCCCTAGAAAGCCGAGACATGTAGGTCACAGTGGGCATTTTGAAGCCACCGCAAGGGACTCTGGGAACCCTGTATGCCAATGAGGCTCCACCACCACCACCCCTAGCCAAAGGGCCTGGCTGCCAGTTCCCCACCTCCCTGGAGCTTCCAGTCCCAAGCAGCCGTGGGGAGACACTTGACAGCTATGCCTCTGGAAGGACTACGTAACGCAGGGCCACTTTCCCCCTTGCTTTTCAGAGGAGCAAAGCCATATAACTTGTAAAAATATATAAATAAATAAATAAATAAATAAATAAATAAATAAATAAATAAATAAGATGAGGCCCGGAGCAAACCTAGCAGCAGCAGGGAGAGTTTGCATCTGCCCATGCACACGCGCGCGCACACACACACACACACACACGCACACACACGCACACGCACACACACACACACACACACACACACACACAGGATCCATATTGGGGCAGGCCTGCGCTTGACCCCAGCAGGCAAGATCAGCCAAGCCCATGCCAGCTCTTCCCCTTTCCGTCCTTCCCACCAGGCGAGGATCGCCTTGATTACACGACAAAGCAGTCCTTTCGAATCGAGCCGACGAGAGCCCGACGTCTCCGAGGGAAACCCGACAGACAAACCCTTCCTGGTTCCGGAAGGCCAGGAAAATCGACGCATCCCCCACCCCCATGGCCGCGGAGACTTGAAACCAAGGAAGCCCCCACCCCAACCAACCCCAGAGAAGGCGCCCAGTCCTACCTGGCAACGGCTGAAAACATCGGCCAGGCTGACCCGGACGCCGAAATGCTTCAGCACCTGCAGGGCTTGGTCCTTGGCCTTCTCGGAGGAATCCACGTGGAAGCAGCGGCCTTCCCCCACCTGGGACTGCAGCTGCAACAAGAGAGGAGGGTCTGGGTGGGCGCCCACAGGGGACCCCACGCGCGCCCCACTGCCGGCCAACCGTTGGGCGGACGGGGCATGCGATCACAAGGAGGAGGAGGAGGAGGCAAAGAACCCGGCGGTGCGGCAGCGGTGGTCAAGGAGGCGGGGAGGCTATGGCTTGTTATCTTGCCCTGGCTGAGGACGTTTCATGGATCCTGTGCTGGGACATGCCTCCGATCAATTGTATTGATTTTTATTTATTTATTATTTATTATTTATTATATTATATTATATTATATTATATTATATTATATTATATTATATTATATTATATTATTTATTTATTTGTTAATCTTATACCCCGCCCATCTTCCCAGTGGGAACTCTGGGCGGCTTACAGTTAAAATAATAATACAAAAGACAGAGGACAAGCAAAGACAGAACACAAGGAAAAGGAGAAAGATGGCGGGCCAGAAAAAAACAACCTAACTGGAAAGGTAGCCAAACGCCTCCCTGAAGAAGTGAGTATTATATTATATTATTATTATATTATATTATATTATATTATATTATATTATATTATATTATATTATATTACAGTGGTACCCCGACTTAAGACCAGCTCGACTTAAAGAGCAATTCGACTTAAGAGCGAAAAACTGTTGGTATTTTAACAGCCGCCCTACAAATTTTAGATATGGTCTGCTCGACTTACAAATATTTTTTTAAATTTTTTTGATTTATTAACGTATTTTTTTCAATTTTTAGATAGGCACCCCGACTTAAGAGTAGTTCAACTTAAGAGCGTGCATTCGGAATGGATTAAATTCGTAAGTCAAGGTACAGCTGTATATATTATTTATTTATTTATTTATTATTTATTTATTAGATTTATATCCCGCCCATCTTCCCAATATTATATTATATTATATTATATTATATTATATTATATTATATTATATTATATTATACAGTGACCCCCCCCCCCCGCCTAGTGCAGGGGTTAGGGACCCAACCCGACCCGCGATAATTGAAAATCCGCGATATGTGGATGCAGGTCGGGTCGAACCTGAGGCAGCTAGCTGGGGGCTCTTGTACTTACCCCCAGCCTGGTGCTGCCCCAAACGGGCCTGCGAAGGCCTTCCCGGGCTTTTGGGGGGGCTCCAGAAGGCTCAGGAAGGCCCTTGCAGGCCCGTTTGGGGCAGCATCAGTCCTGGGGTAAGTAAGGGTGGCCTGAAACAGGCCTTTCCCTCCTTATCCCAAGGGGCCTTTTTTTCATATACTGTGGTCCCTCTGGCATGGGAAACAGGGCGCATACCGTGTGATACGGGAGGCCGGAGGTTAAAATAACTCGTCCTTCTTGTCTTGCAATCTGAAAAAAGAAAAAAATGTCTTAATTTAACTTGGCAGCATCAAGCAATGTTTCTTTGGGGTGGGTGGTGGGTGGGGAGAGATAGGATGTTCTACCTGACAATAGGTATAGCAACACCAGGGCTTGGGGAGATTCAGTTTCGAATCTCACCTTGGCAGTGAAATCCATTGGGTGAGCCTGGGCCGGCCGCACCCTCTTCCTTAGCCTGACCTCCCTCGCAGGGTTGATGTGAGGATAAACAGGAGAGGAGGAAGAAGAGGAGGAGGAAAGGTACAAAGGCTTGCAAGAACCTAAGAACCTAAGAAGAGCCCTGCTGGATCAGGCCAAAGGCCCATCTCATCCAGCTTCCTGTATCTCACAAGTGGCCCCACCCGATGCGTCTGTGAGCGCACGAGACTAGATCTCTGTCTCCTGATACCACTCCCCTGCACCCCTGGTTTTAAGCCTGGAGATGACACATCTCCATCATGGTTTGTCACCTGTGATGGACTTTTCCTCCAGGAATCTGTCCAATCCCCCTTTGAAGGCCTCCAGGCCAGATGCCATCCCCACCTCCTGTGGCAGGGAGTTCCACAGACTAACAACGAGCTGGGTGAAAAAATATTTTCTTTTGTCTGTTCTCACTCTCCCAGCCCTCGATTTGAGTGGATGTCCCCAAGTTCTGGTATTTTGGGAGAGGGAGAAGTGCTTCCCTCTATCCGCTTGACTCATGCCCTGCATTATTTTGTACGTCTCAATCCTATCCCCTCTCAGGCGCCTTTTTTTTTCCAGACTAAAGAGCCCCAAATGTTTTAGCCTTTCCTCATAAGGGAGGTGCCCCAGCCCAGTAATCATTTTAGTCGCTCTCGTCTGCACCTTTTGCACCTTTTCCAGTTCCCTCCAGATGTTTGAATTCCACCTTGGCTGTGAAATCCATTGGGTGAGCCTGGGCCGGCCACACCCTCTTCCTTAGCCTGACCTCCCTCGCAGGGTTGATGTGAGGATAAATGGGGGGGGGGAAGAGGAGGAGGAAAGGCATGAAGGCTTGCAAGAACCGGTGCACTTTCAGCACGGCCAACTCCCCAGCTCTAGGCCTGCCTTGGCTCCCTCCCCCCAACTCCGGAAAACATTCCCACCCCCCCGCAGCCGTGGCCCCGTGGCCGCCCACCTCGGCTGCCTTCCGATGTTCGTCCTCGTTCTCCAGGATCTGGACATCCACCCCGAGGCAACGCAGGTATCGCCCCAAGCCCTGCAGCATATTGTCACAGACCACGCGGAAGTCCTGGACCGAGATGGAGGCCGAAGCGGCTGGGACCTCTCCCGGCGCATGTTTGGAGCTCTGGCAAGGAGAACCATAACAGGAATGGGTCCCTTTCTCGGAAGCGAGATTATCCGCTTGAAATGTTAATCTGTTAGACCTCCAAGAGGAACACGGTATATTAGCCAAGAATCGAAACTTTCATATGCATTACGAAACGGAGAGACCCCTCTTTTTCTTTAATAGCCCATTAAGTATTAGTCTCAGCTATACAGTGGCACCTTGCATAAAGGAATTAATTTGTTCCCAATGAAATTCTCTTAAGCAATTTTTCCTATATACAAATTTCCCATAGGAATGCATTGAAAACGGAGCAATCCCTCACCGCGACCACTTTTATGTTGTACGGATTTGCCCCATAAGCGATTCTGTTAAGCAAATTTCCCCTATCTCTGGATTTTTTTATGTTGTACAGATTTTATGTTATACAAACCATTTGCTATACGAGGGTCCACTGTATGGGTAAAGTATTTGAAATTTGATAGAATTTAGGTGAATAGATAAAATATAATTGGTTGATGTTGATTATTTACTAAACCTTGTAGATGAGATAGGATATCTTAAAAGTCAAATTTGCTATCTTCACTCATAAGAACATAAGAAGAGCCATGCTGGATCAGGCCAAAGGCCCATCTAGTCCAGCTTCCTTTATCTCACAGCGGCCCCACCAGATGCCTCTGGGAGCGCACGAGACTAGAGCTCTGTCTCCTGATCCCACTCCCCTGCATCTGGCCCTTGAAGTACCCCGGTTTAAAGCCTGGAGACGACACATCTCCATCATGGTTTGTAACCTGTGATGGACTTTTCCTCCAGGAATCTGTCCAATCCCCTTTTGAAGGCATCCAGGCCAGATGCCATCACCACATCCTGTGGCAGGGAGTTCCATGGACTTACAACGCGCTGGGTGAAAAAATATTTTCTTTTGTCTGTTCTTACTCTCCCAGCCCTCAATTTGAGTGTATGTCCCCTAGTTCTGGTATTTTGGGAGAGAGAGAAGAGCTTCCCTCTATCCACTTTACTCATACCCTGCATTATTTTGTATGTCTCAATCATATCCCCCCCTCAAGTGCCTTTTTTCCAGACTAAAGAGGCCCAAATGTTTTAGCCTTTCCTCATAAGGGAGGTGCCCCAGCCCGGTAATCATTTTAGTCGCTCTCTTCTGCACCTTTTCCAGTTCCACTATGTCTTTGTTGAGATGCGGTGACCAGAATTGTACACAATACTCCAGGTGGGGCCTTACTATTGCTTTGTATAATGGCATTATATTGTTGGCTGTTTTATTTTCAATCCCCTTTTTGATAATCCCTAGCATGGAATTGGCCTTCTTCACCACTGCCACACATTGGGGAGACACCTTCACTCTTTGTATTAGATGAAAACGGATCTAAATGTAAGCCTTTCATATACTGAGTTACGCAAATAGATTTCAAGCGGCTTAGTAAAATGAAGAATTATCGACATGGTTAAGATTAAATAGACTAGCCTAATATTGTACTTTGTTATTTTTATGTTTTGTACTAGATGAAGACAGAAATAAGTAATGATGAATATGATGGAAAAGAAACATGTAAATTTGGAATATATCAAACACATGGGCCGAAATATTTGGAAAATATTGGGAAAATAATATTGGGAAAGCAATGCGTTTGTTTTAACTTGTTAGGTTTAGAAAATCCAATACAGTGGACCCTTGTATAACAAACGGTTTGTATAACATAAAATCTGTACAACATAAAAATTCCGGAGATAGGGGAAATTTGCTTAACAGAATCGCCTGTGGGGAAAATCCGTACAACATAAAAATGGTCGCGATTAGGAATTACTGCATTTTCAATGCATTCCTAAGGGAAATTTGTATAAAGGAAAATTTGCTGAACAGAATTTCATTTGGAATGAATTAATTCCTTTATACAAGGCAACACTTTAATTTTTTTTAAAAAAGGAATGGGTCCCTTTCCAAGATCTTTGGGTGGGGGGTGGGGGAAACTCGGCCTTTACCCCAGCATTTGGGGTGCAGGGGAAGCGCCCTCCGAGACACCAACGCACCTCTGCGCGTGGATCCGAGGCCTCTTCCTCACTGGCTGGCTTCTTTGCTTCGGCCCCAGCGTGGGACTTTCCTGCTAGAGGTGCGGCGAGGTCGGGATTCAGACCAAAAGCGGTCGGATCCTTCAGCATCGTTGCGTGAACTTCCAGCAGGCAGTAAGCGTCAGACGCTGCAGAGGGAACATCGCCCGGGAGAAAGAGCCCCGGCAGAAGAGCACCGGTTAAGCTTCCTTCCTCCGTTCCGGTGGAGGAACCCCGTTGGTTTCTTTCCAAACAAGTCCCCTGCAGCCTTCAAGCGGGCAGGTTTTACTTGGCAAAAGCTTCCGTGGACTGTCAGCCGTGGCCAAAGTCGACAGGAGGCCATGCAACCTTAGATTAAGCAGCCTGGATGCCTTCAAAAGGGGATTAGACAGATTCTTGGATGGAAAAGTCCATCCCAGGTGACAAACCATGATGGAGATGTGTGTCATCTCCAGGCTTAAAACCAGGATACTTCAAGGACCAGATGAAGGGGAGTGGTATTAGGAGACAGAGCTCTAGTCTCGTGCACTCCCAGAGGCATTTGGTGGGGCCACTGTGAGATACAGGAAGCTGGACTAGATGGGCCTTTGGCCTGATCCAGCAGGGCTCTTCTTAGGTTCTTAGGTTCTTATGGAGTGGTATCAGGAGACAGAGATCTAGTCCCATGTGCTCCCAGAGGCATCTGGTGGGGCCACTGTGAGATCCAGGAAGCTGGACTAGATGGGCCTTTGGCCTGATCCAGCAGGGCTCTTCTTAAGTTCTCATGTATGTTCTTAACATGCATGCCTTCAAGGTGCCACAATAATTCGGAGGCCTGTGATACAGCCTGCTTGTACCCCCCCCAGAACCTTCCACCCACATCCCCATCGGGAACCTGACAAGAGCCTTATCAGAGAGGAGGTTTGGAGCTGTGCAGCTGCTAAAACAAAAGCAAAAGTAGACGACGGCGATACCTTCAGCGGTTGCTAGAAGAAAAATAAAAAATAAAAATGTTGCTGAGCTTTGGAGAGCAAGCTCTCTTTTTCAAAGCGGGCATAGAAGTCCAAACATGGCAAGGGGATGTCATTTGCCAGGAGGGAGTTCTTAAAAGTTCAGTTGGCAAGATGGACGCCAGGCTTCTTCTTGAAAGGCCCAGGGCAGCATGCGGGGTTAGACTTTACAGGCCACTTCAAACAAAGGGCCTTTTCACACGACCCCTAAACTCCGCCGCAAATGGCTCCCAGATCCGGAGCTTAAAATTGTTTCCCCACCAGCTCCAGAGTTTACAAAAAATTAAGTGCGACCACGCCCACCTAAGCGTGTCCCAGCGCACTTTTCAAGTACCTGCTCTCCGGGGGTGAAAAATTCCTGAGGCGGATGTAACGTAGTGAGTGCCGGGCTCTCCTCGCTTCTGTTTGTTGTTTTTTTGCCCCCCCCGGTCCCTTTAAGACATACTTAAGAGACTGGAATGCTGCCAGGAGCAGAGCGAGACGGCAGAACGGAGGTGAGCCGGCATTCTTTTCTTCCTGTTTTTTCTCCCTCCCCTCACGCAGACAGCAGCCAGGAGTGCGGAGGGGGTGGGAACGCAGGAACAGCGACAAACCCCCAAGATCTCTGGTCCAAATTTAAGTGGCCAGTGGATCTTAAGGGTCGTGTAAAAAGGCTCAAAGAGTGGCATGGTATGGGCACCTCCCTCTGGCTCACAGCCATCATCTCTCTATTGGCCCCTGTTTGGCCAGAGGTGGGGTAGAAGCAGGAGGTTAAGGCAGGCATGTCCAAACTTTGGCCCTCCTGATGTTTTGGACCAGAAGTCCCAGAATTCTAAGCTTAGATTGGCAATGGCAAAGGACTACGGGAGGTCTGGTCCAAAACATCTGGAGGGCCGAAGTTTGGACAGGCCTGGGTTAAGGCAAAGAAAACCATAACCATGCTTCTCCATTAGGGGGTGGGCGAAGAAAGTTTTGTGGGGGGAGAATTTAAAAAAATGTCCCACTCGGTAGATCCAATTAAGACCCAAATGAAGGCTGCCATAAGAGCTCCCGGGTGGGAGGGATCTGAAGTGGCCGACACAGCGGCCTTCTGGCCAGGAGACGTGGCCGGATGGGATGGTCAGGACCACGGAGGGTGAAGGAGGTGACCACAGGGTGGGCAACCTAAGGCCCCGGGGACTCATCCAGCCCTCTTGGCTTCTCCCACAGCCTGTTCCCTTTCCTAAAAGCTCCTCAAAGTGAACTGGGGCCTGGCCTAGACCTTTGCCTCCTCGCCACCGGAAGGGAGATGCCATGGAAAGACACCACCACCACTCCAGGGATCAGCCTGGCCCGCCGTACCCCTTTCCCTCCACTCTGAGCGGTGTCCCCTGGCAGCAGGAACCCCGTTCAGGGCATCCGGACCTGCATAGAGAATCTGGCTCTCTCGGAGAGGTCTCTTCTCCCAGTTGGAAAGCTGCTCCGTCTTGTCCAGGGGCTTCCCGAGGACCTCGTGCACCAGCAGGCTGAGTCCGCGCTCGGCCGGCGGCGGACGGACCCGCTTGCTTCCTTCTGCCGTCGGGAAAACGTCCGCGTCCCTGTCCCGGATGGCTTTCTTGGCCTCCTTGGAGCATTTCGGGAGCTGAAGGAGGGGACAAAGGGAAGAGAGAGGCCGGTGTGAGAGTCGTGAGGATTGGAGGATGGGGGATGGAGATCAGGCATCCTGCCCATCGGTCTGAACGCCGGCTGGGACCCACACGGCTGGCGGCCAAAGCAAAAAAGCAAAGTGTTCTGCTTATATACCGCCCCATACCACTTTAAGTAGTCTCTGGGCGGTTTGCAATTTTAATTACAGTGTGCAAGCTACACATTGCCCCCCCCCCCAGCAAGCTGGGTACTCATTTTACCGACCTCGGAAGGATGGAAGGCTGAGTGAACCTTGAGCCTGCTACCAGGGATTGAACCCCAGGTCGTGAGCACAGTTTCACCTGCAGTACAGGCATTTAACCACTGCGCCACGAGGCTGTGCCACGAAGCTTTTCACGCTTTACAAAACCCTCCCTGGCTTGGGAGCTGAATATCTGACGGAGCGTATTTCCCAAAAGTCAGAGGTGGCCAGACCCAACAGAGCAGTGGTGGCGAACCTTCGGCACTCCGGATGTTTTGGACCACAACTCCCAGAATTCCAAGCCTAGATTGCCACTGACAAAGGAATGTGGGAGTGGTGGTCCAAAACATCCGGAGTGCCAAAAGGTTCGCCACCACTGCACCAGAGCTTCGTCGGCCTACTCGCTTCGGGAGGCCACCCCCAGGGAGGCCCATAAGGTTACGACTGGCAATCGGGCCTTCTTGGTTTTTGGCCCTTCCAGGTGGAATAAACTGCCCACCGAGATGCGCCTGGCCCCTTCCCTGCCTTTCTCTCTTACCTGTTTCTGCACAGCCAGAAGGTCCAGGAAGGAGCACATCTGCTTGTCCACCTCCCGGAAAGCCGCACAGGTTCCCCGGAGGCCATGCAAATCTCCCATCATCCCATAGCCTGGAGAACATAAGAACATAAGAAGAGCCCTGCTGGATCAGGCCAAAGGCCCATCTAGTCTAGCTTCCTGTATCTCACAGTGGACCCACCAGATGCCTCTGGGAGTGCACGAGACTAGATCTCTGTCTCCTGATACCACTCCCCTGCATCTGGCCCTTGAAGGACCCTGATTTTAAGCCTGGAGAAAACACACATCTCCATCATGGTTTGTCACCTGGGATGGCCTTTTCCTCCAGGAATCTGTCCAATCCCCTTTTGAAGGCATCCAGGCCAGATGCCATCACCACATCCTGTGGCAGGGAGTTCCACAGACTAACAACGCGCTGGGTGAAAAAATATTTTCTTTTGTCTGTTCTTACTCTCCTAACCCACGAAACGATGTTTGGTGCTAACCATGTCCCGAATAAGGTTCGAGGCATTGGCTTTGATTTACAAAACCCTCCATGGCTTGGGACCAGTATATCTGGTGGAGGGTATCATCCAAAGGTCAACATCGGCCCGACCCACGAGAACATCCCAGTCCTATGCCCTTCGGATTGCAACCCCTCGAGAGGCGCACAAAACTACCACCAGGAATCGCGCCTTCTCAGTGGCTGGTCCCACCTTGTGGAACCGTCTTCCGAGTAAGGGCCTTTTTACACGACCCCTAAGATCCGCTGGCCACTTAAATTCAGACCAGAGATCATAGGGGTTTGTCGCTCTTCCTCTGTCCCCACCCCCCTCCGCACTTCCTGGTTGCTGGCTGCGTGAGGGAGGGAGAAAAAAGAAAGAAAAGAATGCGGTTTACCTCCGTTTTGTTCCCGGCATCATTCAGATCTCTTAAAGGGGCGGGGCGCAAAAAAAGAACAAACAGAAGCCAGGAGAGCCCCGCACTCACTATCCTTACACCGGATCAAATATTTGTCACATCCAAAAAGCAGGTACCTGAAAGCTGCGCTGGGACGCGCTAAAGTGGGCGGGGTCGCACTTAATTTCCTGTTAACTCCGGAGCTGGTGGGTAAACATTTTTAATCTCCGGAGCTGGGAGCCATTTGCCCCGGAGTTTAGGGGCCGTGCATAAATGCCCTGGATCTCTCCGTGTTGGATTATGACTGCGGACTCCCTCTCAGCGTTCAAGAAGCTAGTAAAAACTTGGCTCTTTACGGCTGCATTCGGTGACCACGGGTGTGTGTGTGTGTGATTTATTCTTGCGCAGCTATTTGAATTCTTAGGTCCGCCCGCTTTTCTTCGCCATCTTACATTAGTATTTTTATTAGCATTATTTTCTGATTGTTGTTAGCTTTTTTAAAAAATTATTTAGGGCCATTGTTTGGTTGCTTATATTCATCCTTGGAACGGATTAATTTTGTTGTTGTCTGCAGGATAGAATTTTTATATCTGTTAAATGCCTTGAGTTCCTTTTAGGCAAACCCGGCGGGATATAAATAAATAAATAAATAAATAAATAAATAAATATTTACTTATTCAACTTATATGCCGCCCACTACCCAAAGGTCTCTGGGCGGCTTACAATAACCAGCCACGGCTAGTCCAAGCCTGGGGCAGTGGGTGGGAGGGGTGGGGCGGCTGGAGGGCTGGGCTTACCGATCTTGGTGACGGTGGGATCCGCAAAAAGGTCGCGGAAGAATCGGGCCAAGCTCTCTTCCTCTTCCTCCTGGCCATTCCCAAGCAGCTGCAGCATATCCAGGAGGAACACCCAGCCCTGGATGGCCAGCTGGACCAGCGACACGCGGGGCTTCCCTCCCACGGCACCGAACGACGGGCGCCACTCCATGTCGATCCCGACGACCTGGCCGGGCTGCGAGAAGAAGGGAGGTGGAAGCCCCGTCACTCTCCTGCGTAGAGGCATCGAGGCCCGGCCCGCCCAAGGCACCCCACATTCTCATAAGAACCTAAGAAGAGCCCTGCTGGATCAGGCCAAAGGCCCATCTAGTCCAGCTTCCTGGATCTCCCAGTGGCCCCACCAGATGCCTCTGGGAGCGCACGAGACTAGATCTCTGTCTCCTGATCCCACTCCCCTGCATCTGGTCCTTGAAGGGCAGAACTCACAAGGAAAGAGACAAAAGCGGCCTGCAACAAATGTAGGCATTTTGCTTGTAAGGATGTTACTTTTAAAGTTTTGGTTTTAGCTTTTTTTTTAGCATTGGGCAATACTTTGTTTCAAGTTTTCTTATACTATGTACATGTTTTATAAAGCAAGACCAACAAAAAAAAAGCTGCCGGGGAAACAACACAAGTTACCTTTTAACCACTGTAACCGGTAACAAGGAATTACGTTGGGGACACTGTAGCAGATCATAGGAAGAGCTGCCTTTGAGTCAGAATGCTTGGCTTTATAGGAGAAGGTTTAGAACCTAAGAACCTAAGAAGAGCCCTGCTGGATCAGGCCAAAGGCCCATCTAGTCCAGCTTCCTGGATCTCACAGGGGCCCCACCAGATGCATTTGGGAGCGCACGAGACTAGATCTCTGTCTCCTGATACCACTCCCCTGCATCTGGCCCTTGAAGTACCCTGGTTTTAAGCCCGGAGATTACACATCTCCATCATGGTTTGTAACCTGGGATGGATTTTTCCACCAGGAATCTGTCCAATCCCCTTTGGAAGGCATCCAGGCCAGAGGCCATCACCACCTCCTGTGGCAGGGAGTTCCACAGACTAACAACAAACAGAACTAGTAAACATGTGTTGGCAAATGTAATGCAGGTCCCTCACCCCCCAGAAAGATTCTTTCTTCAGAAGGCACCACATTCAGCCCTTCAGTCCACAAAGGCTTATGTCCCCCCCCCCCCAAAAAAAAAACATTATTATCCTCCGGGAATCTGTCCAATCCCCTTTTGAAGGCATCCAGGCCTGAGGCCATCACCACATCGAGCAAAGACACTTGGAACACCCAGCAGAACGGCCGGGGAGGAGGAGATGCTTCT
Source organism: Phrynocephalus vlangalii (assembly GCA_037367305.1). Taxonomy (NCBI): domain Eukaryota; kingdom Metazoa; phylum Chordata; class Lepidosauria; order Squamata; family Agamidae; genus Phrynocephalus; species Phrynocephalus vlangalii. The sequence continues at coordinate 7,218,572 of JAWVWN010002679.1, forward strand.
CAGCCTCATCTTGGCTTAAGCCCCTTTGCAGGATTCCACCCAGGATCCGAAAAGGGAGAAGCTGGAGGGCCCTTACCTGTAGCACAGCCTTCTCGACGTTCGGCAACTCTGCCCACGTGGATACGAAAAGGACCCGGTCCCTCGGGAGGGAGAGATGATAACAACCCTCCTTCTTCCGGTTTTCGCCCGCATCGGCCATCAGCTCCGGAGGGTCTTCTTCCCTGCCGAGAAAAAGAAACGCGTTCGCTTGGGGAAGGATGGGAAGTACCGCACATCCCAGAGCCCTCTCGCTGCTTTGGCCTGGAGTCCAGTTGCCTAGGGCTCGGCAGCCGGGCACTGAATCCAGCTCCTCCCACCCCCAAGATAAAATCAGCTTTCTAGTTTTCATCGCTGTGAAGGTAGGATTGGGAAAAGGGTGGACCACGCCACCTGAAATCTCAGAGGGTGCGGATCCAAGCAGACCGGGTAGAGGGGGTAGGGGGTGCAGTTTTGGAATTCACCAATACTCTGGTCCTCTCTTCCCAAGCAGAGCTCAGAAAAGTTACTCTTCGTTTGTTTAAAGTGTTCTGCTTATATACCACCCCATACCACTACAAGTAGTCTCTGGGCGGTTTACAATTTTAATTACAGTGTGCAAGCTACACATTGCCCCCCCAGCAAGCTGGGTACTCATTTTACCGACCTCGGAGGGATGGAACGCTGAGTGAACCTTGAGCCGGCTACCAGGGATTGAACCCAGGTCGTGAGCACAGTTTTACCTGCAGGACAGGCATTTAATCACTGTGCCACGAGGCTCTTGGTTAACCTTACAAAAAGAAGAATGAGAGGGGATATGATAGCTATGTTTAAATATTTGAAAGGATGTCATATTGAAGAGGGAACAGGTTTGTTTTCCATGGCTTCAGAGACTAGGACTCGGGGAAATGGTCTCAAACTGCAGGAAAAGAGATTCCATTTGAACATTAGGAAGAAGTTCATGACAGTTAGAGCTGTCCGGCAGTGGAATAAGATGCTGCCCCAAAGGAGGGTGGTGGAGTCTCCTTCTTTGGAGGTTTTTAAGCGGAGGCTGGATGGCCATCTGTCGGAAATACCGCGATGGGGGTTCCTGCATGGCAGGGGGTTGGACTGGATGGCCCTGGAGGTCTCTTCCAACTCTAGGATCCTATGAATCCAGAGAGGATGGCTCCCCATATTCCCCCAGAGTGGCAGCCCTTGGATCGAGTGATCCTGGGAATGTTCCTCCACAGAAGCAGCTGCCCCAAAAATGGAAGTTACCTACCTGTAACTATAGTTCTTCGAGATCACGTCTGTGTATTCACACTGAGGGTTCTACTGCGCCTGCGCAGTGGTCACCGGCATGTATCAAGCTTGTGGCCGTTAGGACCTCCCCTTCTCTCTGCGCATGCTCCTCCTTTCCCGCGCTAGCGTTCCCCAGCTATCCGCCGCTGAAAGACAAAAAGAAAAGGTGACGGATAGAGGGGAGGAGGGTGGGACGTGTGAATACACAGACGTGATCTCGAAGAACTATAGTTACAGGTAGGTAACTTCCATTTCTTCTTCGAGACGTCTGTGTGTTCACACTGAGGGTGAGTAGCCAGCTCACTTACCGGTGGAGGGCCGTCACTATAAGGAAGCAGAGAGAATGGCCCGTCCAAAGACGGCATCAGACCTGGCCCTAGTGTCCAGACGATAGTGGGAGATAAACGTGGACGGATTGGACCAGGTAGCCGCCTTACATATGTCGCCTATGGCTACTCCCCTCAAAAAGGCCGTCGAGGAGGCGACGGCCCTGGTAGAGTGTCCTTTCGGCACAGTCGGTAAGGGCGTCGAGGCCGATTCATACGCCAGGCGAATGGTGGAGGAGATCCATTTGGAGATGGTTTGGGAACAAACAGGGACACCCGCCCAAGGATTAGATGGGCGGATGAAAAGTCTTTTAGACTTCCTGATGTCCTTAGTTCTGGACAGGTAGTACAGAAGGGCTCTCCTAACATCTAAGGTGTGGAGAGATTTCTCTATGTCCGAGGATGGCACCGGGAAGAAGGTGGGCAGAACCAGAGGTTGGCTGAGGTGAAACTCTGAAGCAACCTTCGGAAGGAAGGAAATGTCCGGAAAGAGGGTAACCTTCATGGGATGGAATTGAAGGAATGGTGGGTCAATCCGGAGAGCAGCAAGTTCTGATGCACGCCTCGCAGAAGTGATAGCCACCAGGAAGGATGTCTTCAGTGAAAGGGTATATAAAGGCACTGAAGCTAGCGGCTCGAAGGGTGGCTTAGTGAGGGACTGTAGAACAAGCGTGAGGGACCATTGAGGAACAAGAGGCCTGAGAGAGGGGCGGACGTTCCGTAGGCCTCTGAGGAAGTGTTTAAGGTCTTGATGCTGGAATAACGTGGCCGCATTAGAATGTGGCGGCTGGTGTGCGACGATGGCAGCAACGTAAACTCTCAGGGTGGAAATAGAGAGTCCTCTATTGGAGAGGTGGAGTAGGAATTGGAGCACGGTGTCAATGTCGGTGGGCGAGGAGGGTAAGTTGTTGCCTCTCGAGAAGTGGAGGAAGGCTTTCCACTTATAGGAGTAGAGAGCCGTTGTAGATGGTCTCCGAATATTGGTCATGATGTGTTCTAGTGTAAGAGGATTCTCCAGGCCGTGAGGTGGAGAGAGTGGAGGTCTGGATGGAGAATAGACCCGTTGCTCTGCGAGATGAGGTCTGGGCGTTTCGGTAGGTGACGGAAGTCGATCGCCATCGCTGAGAGTGTGGCAAACCAAGGTTGCCGGGGCCAAAAGGGTGTTATGAGAATCATGTTGGCCGAGTCCGTGTGAGCTTTGACCACGGTCTTCTGAATTAGTGGGATTGGTGGGTATGCGTAGAGGGGAGATGGGTGCCATTTGATGGCAAAGGCGTCCCCCAGGGAGTCCTGTCCCTGTCCGGCCCTGGTGCAATAAAGAGGGCATTTGGCGTTGTCCGGTGTGGCGAATAGGTCGACGCAGGGTCTGCCCCATAGGGTGCAGAGTCTCTCGTAGACTTCGTCGAGGAGATTCCATTCGTGGGTGTTTGTGGAGAGTCGGCTGAGCCGATCCGCCTGTTGGTTGTTCTCCGACGATATGTGGATTGCCACCGGGAAGATATTCCTTTTGGCACACCAGTTCCACAGGCGAATGGTCAGGAGAAGGAGGCTTCTGGAATGAGTTCCTCCTTGTTTGTTTATGTACCAAAGCGCTGTGGTGTTGTCCGTTGTTATCTGGACAGTCTGGTGAAGCAGCAGGGGTTCGAAGGACCGCAGTGCTTTGAAGATTCCCAGGAGTTCTAGGAAGTTTATGTGCATTGTTCTCTGTTTGCTGTTCCAGGTGCCGTGGGTGTGGAGATGGTCGCAGTGGGCTCCCCAGCCCGTCAGGCTTGCATCCGTCGTGATCGTCTTGGAGATTGGAGGTGGCGTGAAGCGCCGTCCCTCGTTCAGGTAAGTTGGTGTTTGCCACCAGCGAAGGCTGCGGTGAATATCGGGCGGAACAGTGATGTCTTTGGTGGGTGGGTCGTGCAAGGGGTCGAATTGTCTGAGAAAGCACGCCTGAAGTGGACGGAGTCGGAGACGGGCATGGGTGAGTATGGACGTCGTGGAGGCCATTAGGCCGAGGAGATGTTGGATCCGCATGGCCGGGGATGCAGGTTTGGATTGAAGGGACTGCACTGCCTGTCGGATCTTGAGTTTGCGTTCCTCTGGGAGGAAGGCTTTCCCTTGGATGGAGTCCAGTACCGCTCCGATGTAACTGACTATTTGTTGGGGACGGAGCAAGGATTTGCTGTCGTTGATGTTGAAGCCCAACGAAGTGAGAGTGTGTACAGTGAATGCAATGTCTTGAGTGGCTTGTTCTCTGGAGGGTGAGACCACGAGCCAGTCGTCTAGGTAAGGGAATACTTTCACCCCCTGGAGACGTAGGAAGGCGGCGACTGGAGCGAGACATTTCGTGAACACTCTCGGGGCTGTTGAAAGGCCGAATGGTAGAGCCTTGAATTGATAGGTGTGACGTCCGATTTTGAATCTGAGGTATTTTCTGTACGCCTTGCGGATAGTGAGATGGAAGTAGGCATCCTGGAGGTCGACGACTGCAAACCAGTCTCCGATGTGAAGAAGTGGAAGAATATTTTCTAAGGTGGTCATCCTGAATTTGGTGTACGTGATGAATGTGTTGAGATCCCTTAGGTCCAGAATGGGACGCAATCCACCGTCCTTTTTTGGGACAGTAAAGTATTTGGAATAGAAGCCGAAGGTGTCTGTGACGGCGACAAGTTCGATGGCTTGCTTGTCGAGGAGAATGCTGACTTCCTCCAGTAGGGGTGGAGTTGGTGCAGTGGTTATTACTTGTCCCAAGGGAGGGATGGAGTGGAACTCTATCGCGTACCCCAATTCGATGATGGTAAGGACCCAGGAATCCGATGTAATCTGGCGCACCTGTGAAGAAAGGGTTGCAGTCTGACGTCCGGAGGATGCGGGCAAGGCGGGAGTAGGCTGTCAAAGGTTCTGTTTGCCCTTGCGTTCGAAACGCCTACTTGGTTGCTGAGGACGTTGTTTCTGAGGTTGAGATTTGTAGGATGATGCGGTGTAAGAAGGGCGAGGTCTAGGGTGCGACCTCTGTCCTGAACCCTGGGTGGCGCGTTGCCAGGATGACTGCTGTTTCCGGTAGGGCTGATGGGATTGGTATTGAGGATTAGAGATGGATTTGGCATTTTTTCTCATTTTAATGAGATTATCTATCCCCTGATCGGTGGTAGAAGCAAACAGGCCTTCCCCGTCGAAAGGGGAGTCTTCGATTCTGTTGCGGGCGTCGTCCGTAATGTTGGTAGTTCTGAGCCAAGCGTGTCTGCGAAGATGGATAGACGTAACTAGCTGCTTGGACGCCGCATCTGCGATGTTTCTGGCCGCGATAGTCTCATAGTCCACAAGGGACATAATTTCTGAATGAAAGGCGAGCAGTTTAGCCTTCTGGTCTTCAGGTAAGGAGTTGATCACGGGTAGGATCTCCGTGAGCAGGTGCCTAGTGTAGGCCTCCATTACGCAAAGATAATTGGAGGTACGGAGGGAGAAGGAAGCAAGGGAGTAGTGGCGCCGGCCGATAAGGTCGAGTTTACGCCCCTCCTTGTTACTGGGGGCGGCAGCAGACTTCCCCTTAGCTCGATTTTGGACCGCATCAACAATTACGGAGTTGGGAAGAGGATGTTTATCGAGGAATGCGGTGCCGTCGCCGTGTGTCCTATACATGTTGTCAACTCTTCGTGACATAAGAGGTATGGAGGACGGTGTCACCCAGGGTTCTTTGATGCGTTTAAGGAGAGAGGGTATAAACGCTAGTCGGAGCGGAGGCGTCTGGTTCCTGTTCAGATGTCCGAAGAACCTGCAGGACTCTGCTTCCTCATCCTGCTGAAGTTGAAGGTCCATGACCTTCGCAATTTTGTGAATTGTCTGGGAGTAAAGTTTCATGTCCTCCGCCGGTGAAGGTGGTTGTGTATCAGCCACATCAGACTTTGGAGTAGGCATGTCAGCCTGGGAGGTGTCCGAGTAACAGGAGCAATCTTCCTCATCATAGTCCGAAAGGTCGGGTAATGCTTCGTCCATCGAGGTGGGGGAGTCAGAGTGGCGTCCCCTATGGTCGATGGTGGAGACTTGTTCGGCGTCATGCTCAGTGCGCCGCCGCTTAGGTGGAGAGCGAGGCGCAGGTGAGCGGCGTCGAGAGGTGTGAGACGGTTCCTGGTTTCTAGTAGGGGAAGCAGGCACCTGAATGTATTTGTATCCCTTCCTCGGCGGAGGCAGAGTATCGACGTCGAGGAATTCGGAATGATTGTGATCACGCCGAGACGCTGAGGGGTCACGGCTCAGGGGAGGTGATTCTCGGCGCCGAGGGGAGTCACGGCGTCGGGGTGAGTCTCTGTTTTGGGGGGAGTCTCGACGCCGAAGGGGCGAGTCTCGTTGCCTTTGCGGGGAGTCTCGGCGTCGAGTCGGAGAATCGCGACGGCGAGATGGAGAGTGTCGGCGTCGGGGCGGAGAGTCCCGGCGTCGCGGAGGAGACGGCGATGGAGTATGGCCACGACGTGGAGATGGAGAGTCTCGACGTCGGGGTGGGGAGTCTCGACGTCGTGAAGGAGGAGACGTCGATCGAGTATGGCCGCGGGGGGTTGGTGAGCGGCTTGTATGGTGGCAGCACCGGCGCCGTGGGGGACCATCGGCGTCTTGTGTATCTCGTGCCTTGGTGGTGTATCTGCCGTCTCGACGTCGGGGAGATGGGGAGTGTTCATCTCTCTGAGTTTGACGTCTGGGGGGGTCAGGGGCACGGTGGTGTTCTCGTGCGACATGCTGACCTCCGTCATCGGTCCGCTGTCGGCGTCGTGGTGGAGACGTTGGGGACGTCGAGCGGCTTTCGCGACGTCGACGAGGTTCCGGCGTCGGGGACCTATGATGTTCAACTTGTTGAAGGCGGACTTTCTTGGCCTTGCTGGGTATTTTAGTGGGGGCGTCGACAGACTCGTCGACGTCCGAGGTCCCCTCGACGTCGAAAGCGGATTTTGAAGACTTGGGTTGGTGAGTCGGTTGGTCCACTTCGGCGTCAGCTATGGTGCGTTTGGAGCGACCAGAGCTATCCAAAGACTCAGCCGTTGCTGACCGGCCATGAGAGTCGTCTCCCAGTTGGAGGACTGGGTGGACCGAGGGGAAAGAACCGGCATTTGCGCAGGGGGGAGATCTTCCTCTGCTTGGTGCCCCAAAACGGCAGCAATTGCCGCAGAAGTTGAGAGGACTGGGCTGGTGGAAGGAGCCTTCGATTTAGAGTCCTCGTGGCGGTCCTTACGGGGGGGGACCATCGCCTTCTTGGGCTTTGTTTTGTCCTTTGGGGCAGCCGGAGTTTGGGGAGGTAGAGGGGGGGCCTTTGTAGAGGCCTTAGTCTTTAGAGGACGGCTCGTGCTCGGAGAGGTGTTGGTGTTCCCCGGGCGAGATTCCATGGGGGCAAGGGACTGTTCCCAAAGGAAAGCACGAAGTCGTCCCTGGCGGTGCTTGAGTGCTGCCCTAGTGAGTTTTTTACAGTGGGCACACTGGTTAGTCTGGTGTCCCTCGCCGAGACAATAAAGGCACAAACTGTGTCCGTCTTTGAGAGGGATCTTGTTGGTGCAGTTGGAGCACCTCTTAAACGGGGCTCCGGAGGCCATAAAATGGCGCCCGGGTCGGGGGAGAGGGAGGGGACTCACCAACCGTCGAAGGTAGAAGAGGAGGTCCAAACAAAGAGAAAAGAAAAACAAACCCCGAAAGGGGTTAGGAGATGATTCCCGAGGGAATCGGGTAAGGAATAAGCAATAAGGATGTCGAATATTTCTCTTTTCCGCAGGAGCTGAAGAATCGGTGACCGACCACAGCGGCGGAAAAAATGGAACTGAGCACGCTAGCGCGGGAAAGGAGGAGCATGCGCAGAGAGAAGGGGAGGTCCTAACGGCCACAAGCTTGATACATGCCGGTGACCACTGCGCAGGCGCAGTAGAACCCTCAGTGTGAACACACAGACGTCTCGAAGAAGAACTGCTTGTTTGACTCAAGGACACGGCATCAGCCAGCACCTCAGGGTGTCTCATTCCTTCTGCACTTATGGATCAAACTGCGAGGCACAACCGATTTGGTAAAGTCGGAGGTGCAGCTTTTGCATGTGGTTATCAGGCCCTGGTTTTACCTCTTCCACTTCTCAAAGATGACTGGGGTTACTTTCATTCTGAACTTTTATAGAGTCCCTGAAGAGTGATCCACCTTCAGATCAACCACCTCAGAGGTCCTCCTCCGAGGGGGACAGAAGGCGGCTTCACAATGAGGTCTCCTCAAAGCACAACGCTTGAGGAGAGACACCCCCCGTGCAGTGGAAAAAACTGCAGTTCCTTTCTTTAAGCATCCAGGCTCCGGTGGCGCCATTCCCGTCCTGCCTGCAGCCCCCCCGGGTTTATTATTTAAAAAAATATTTGCTAACCTCGCACGGAGGGGAGCGTGCGACAAATCACACAGGGCACGAGGGGGGCAGGGCAGGGCAAACATTCCCGTTGCACGCAGGGGTCTCTTGTGTGCACACGAGACAGTGGGTCAATATTTGTGCAACCCTCGGCGCCCTGTTTAGCGAAGACGGGTGAAAGGACCAACGCCCACCCCCCCACCCGCCACCCCGCACCTGGGAAGATCCTGGAGGGAAAAACAGAGGGGATCCTCACCCATCGGGCAGAAAAGGGGCCAGAGAGGAACAGCTCCGAAGAGCAGGGTGACGGGTTCGAGTCCAGCTCCTCAGAGTTGCTCCTGATCCTCTAACGCTGTTTGTTTTTAACGCTGCCTCGTGCTTGCAAAAGGGGTGGGTCTAGAATGGCAAGATACCCTGTATATACTCAAGTATAAGTCGACCCGAGTATAAATCGAGGCCCCTAATTTAAGCCCCCAAAACTGGGGAAACATATTGACTTGAGTATAAGCCTAGGGTGTGAAATGCAGCAGGGCCTGGCAGCTCCTCCTCTGCGAGCCGGGGGAGTGGGGTGTGGATGTTTAAAATGACTTTTAGCCACCGAGGCAAGTGCTGCTTGGGTCCGTGGCTGAAAGTCATTTTAAACATCGCGCGCCTCTCCCCTGTGATGCAGAGGGGGGTCAGGAGAACCAGCATGCAATGTTCAAAATGACTTTTAGCCACAGTTGACTTGCCTCAGTGGCTAAAAGTATTGACCCGCATATAAGCCGAGGACCCCCTTTTTTCAGCCCAGAATTAGGGCTGAAAAACTAGGCTTATATTTGAGTATATACAGTATTTTATTTAGTTTACTATTATTGTTCTTGTTCTCATTGTTTCCATCTTTGTTGTAAACCGCCCGGAGTTCCTCCGGAAGACGGGCGGTAGATAAGTATTAAAATAAATAAATAAATAAGATCTCCAGGGCATCCTCAGCTAAAAAAACACCAGCCTCGCTTACAAGGCACAGCCCACGTCACCCGGTTGCTGGCTGCCCTGTCCGGCGGGGTGTCCATGATCCCCCATCTCATTCCCCACCGACCCCACTCACTCTACCTCTCCTGCAGCTTCAGCTTCTCCATCTCTTCCATCAGGCCGTCGGGGAGTCTTTCCTTCGGGAGGCCGTAACGCCGGGCCCACCAGGCGGCCACGCCGAGGCCCCCGTGACGGACCAGCAGCCGGACCAGTTTCTCCTGGAGCCACGGGTTCTTCCCGACGGTGCTCTGCGGAGTGAAAGGAAGCACGGAAAGGTTTGCCACGGATTCGCTCCCACGGGCAATGGGAGGGGGGGAGGAACGGCAAGAGCCACGCCGAAGTCATAAGAACATTGGAAGAGCCCTGCTGGATCAGGCCAAAGGCCCATCTGGTCCAGCTTCCCCGATCTCCCAGTGGCTCCAGCAGATGCGTCTGGGAGCGCACGAGACTAGATCTCTGTCTCCTGATCCCACTCCCCTGCGTCTGGCCCTTGAGGTACCCCGGTTTTAAGCCCGGAGATGACCCATCTTCAGCATGGTTTTGCTTTACCCTGGTTGGAAGAGTCTTGTTTTGAGGTAGACAGGCAGGCAGGCAGGCAGGCAGGCAGGCAGGTAGGGCCCATCTAATTCAGTTCCCAGTATCTCACAGTGGCCCCACCAGATGCCTCTGGGAATGCATGAGACTAGAGCTCTGTCTCCTGATGCCACTCCCCTGCATGTGGCCCTTGAAGGACCCTGGTTTTAAGCCTGGAGATGACACACATCTCCACCATGGTTTGTCACCTGAGATGGACTTTGTTCCTCCAGGAATCTGTCCAATCCCCTTTTGAAGGCATCCCGGCCAGATGCCAGCACCACCTCCTGTGGCAGGGAGTTTCACATGCTAACACCACGCTGGGTAAAGACGTATTTTCTTTGTGTCTGTTCTCACTCTCCCAACCCTCAAATGGAGCGGATGTCCCCTCAAATGTTGGGAACCACCCCAAATTCAATGTGGAGTGCTTTAAGGGGCACCATATTAACAGCACATTTGGCGTTTGCTTCTTATGGGGCAAAGCTTTGCCATCCTGGGCAGACCACAGCCTGGTCTAAGCTAAGTTTGCTACTCTGGTGTTACTTTTTGTCACACTGTTAAAAGCAAGCAAGCTGAGGAGGTGCAGCAATAACCTGCAGCACTTTGCATCTATCTATCTCTCCGTCCATCTGCTTACCCGCATGCCTGTCTGTCCATCCATCCATCCGTCTGTCTGTCTATCGATCAATAGATAGACAGACAGCAAGAGATCTATCTATCTATCTATCTATCTCTTCCTTCTTTCCTACCTATATCTATCTATCTCTTCCTTCTTTCCTATCTATCTATCTATCTATCTATCTATCTATCTATCTATCTATCTATCTATCTATCTATCTATCTATCTATCTATCTCTTCCTTCTTTCCTACCTATATCTATCTATCTCTTCCTTCTTTCCTATCTATCTATCTATCTATCTATCTATCTACCTAGACATACAGACAGACAGAGACAGACAGAAAAGACAGATCCCACATAATTCCATGGCCAACAGGACCAGCAATACCCAGCAATATCCCAGAAGCGGCAATCCAAATCACAAAGCAGTCTGGCCATTGTTGTTTCCAAAATGGGAGGGAAAAGGGGAACAGGTGTGTGTGTGTGTGTACATACACACGCATGATATTCCCACCCACCCACCCGGCTGCTTACACTGCTCTTTTCCACTGGGGTACTGCCTAGATGCCCTCAGCCCATCCGATCTCGCCTGATTTCGGAAGCTAAGCAGGGTCAGCCCTGGTTAGTCCTTGGATGGGAGACCACCAGGGAATACCAGGTGCTGGAGGCGGCTGGAGTAGGAACTGGCAAGCCACTCCAGTACTCCTGCCAAGAAAACTCCATGGACACGTTGGCTAGCCAAAGGACCCCCCTGACCTTCCCCTTGCGGGATTCCCAAGAGCTCTGCATGTGTGAAATCGGAGAGCTTTTGCGGGGTGGGTTGGTGGGAAGCCCTGTCCCTTTCCGCCTTTCCCACCTGGGTTTTGTTTTATGGGTTTAGTGCCAGAGGGAGAACGTCAGGCAAGCAGCCAGGCAGGCAGGCAGGCAGGCAGGCTGAGCCGCATTCCTCTCCCCAGCCCAAGGTGAGGGGCGTGGGGCCTGGGCTGCTCTTTCTCCTCCTCTCGGGTGCTGAGGCAGCAACTACGAAATGGCACACCAGAGGCTGGGAAAAGGCTCAGAATTGGGTGGGTGGGTGATTCTCTCTCTCTCTCTCTCTCTCTCTCTCTCTCTCTCTCTCTCTCTCTCTCTCTTTCTCTCCTGCCAGGGCCTGCCAGCAGGGAAGCCTGCCTAGCATCTCCTGTACGCCACCCTTCTTCTTACCGGGACCTGGGCACCTGCTGCCAGAGGCAGAATACTAGGCCTGGGATGGCAGGACATTTTAATTCTTTTTCCTCCCCCCCCCCCAATCCTCTCCTTTAGAGCCGCCGTCTTGCCGACGTTTCTTCCCACTATTTTGTTGGGGGGTTTTCCCCCCATTCTTCTTCCCCGTGTGTCTTGATTGTTCTATTGGTTTTTATTGTTTGTTTAGCCTCCTTGGTAAACCGCCCGGAGTTCCCCTGGGGGGGGTGTTAATAAAAATAAATAAATAAATAAATAAATAAATAAATAAATAAATAAATAAATAAATAAATAAATAAATAAATAAGGTGGGGTAGGGGCCCTCGCTTTCCTCTGAACCAGCCCTTCTGGGGACACTGCACGGAACCAAAGGGAAGAGGAGACCCAAACCCCTCTCCGGACGCTCTGGAGAGGGGTCATTCCCCTGACCCCTGCCTGTTTTGCAAGGGTGTGCCTGCAAGAGCACAGAGGAAGACAGGTTCCAACCCCCCCCCCCCGCCGCCCCACACCCCACGCAGAGCACTTTTAAGAGCAAGGCCAGGCTTCACCGAAGAAGATTAGACGCAGGAAGGGAAGGACAGGATGAGGGCTGGCTCTCAGAATGGAAAAGCCATGTTCGGAGCACGGCCCGTTGGATGGCAGGGCTCCTCCTGACACACACACACACACACACACACACACACACACACACACACACACACACACACAGGCAAAGGTTTGGCTGCAAAAATCAGCCCTGTCCTCTTCCTACACCTCCCCCCCCCCCAAAAAAAAAATCAGCCATGGAGTGATTGATATCCAACACTTTCACCTTTGCCTCGCTCAAAGCATCTCAGGAATGAGGCCTGACAGCTGCGGTAGCATTCCTCCAGGCGGGCTTGCGGCAGGAGGGGGGGGGAAACACCTTGTGTGTGTGTGTGTGTGTGTGTGTGTGTTGTGTGTGTGTGTGTTGTGTTGTGTGTGCGTGTGGGTTTTTTTTTTTTTGTATGTGTGTGCACACGTAGTCGGCAGAGGGGCCTGTGAAGCACCCCGGGTGGGTTCGGCTACTTCTTCCGCCCTTCTAGCCCAACTCCGAGGGAACCTGAGCTGGCTCCCTCTCCCCACCACCCGCCTGGCTACCGTTCCGTTGGATGAGGGGCCCACTATGCTAATTTCCTTAATTGGGTTCTCACATTGTCTCTTCTTCTTGTTCTTAAGCAGAGCCCCGTGGCGCAGTGGTTAAATGCCTGTCCTGCAGCTAAAACTGTGCTCATGACCTGGGGTTCAATCCCAGGTAGCAGGGTCAAGGTTCACTCGGCCTTCCATCCTTCCGAGGTCAGTAAAATGAGTACCCAGCTTGCTGGGAAGGGGGCAATGTGTAGCCTACAGACTATATTTAAAACTGTAAACCGCCCAGAGACTACTTGAAGTGGTATGGGGCGGTATATATGCAGAACACTTGCTTTTATATATATATATATATATAAAACCAATAACAGCAAGAGGAATGGGAGGGAGGACCACAAAAGCCATGAGACCTAGAGACGACCAACCGTGGCATTTCCCAGTTCCAAGATCAGCCCAATACTTTTTTCTGGCAGGTGTGCAGTTCTGTTATCCATCTCTCTCTCTCTCCCTCTCTCATTCTCTCTCTCTCACGCACGCACACAGTGTGAAGTGATCTCATCAAGGAAAACATATTTTCCCATCTGATCCTCCTGGCGGTACAAACTCACCCTGAAGCCACTCCACCTTTACGGCGGTGGCGGCGCGGAGGTGAAACCCGAGACGGGGAATTCCCAGGCTCCCCACCCCACCCCCTGCACACAGAGGGAGCAGCGAACTCGTGCATGGGCTCACCTGGACGTGGTCCATCCAGTTCTCGTGGGTCATGGTTTTCTGTAAGACAAACGGGGAGACGGTGGAGGCCCAGCTCTTAAGAACCTAAGAAGAGCCCTGCTGGATCGGGCCAAAGGCCCATCTAGTCCAGCTTCCTGGATCTCCCAGTGGCCCCACCAAATGCGTCCGGGAGCGCACGAGACTAGATCTCTGTCTCCTGGTACTACTCCCCTGCATCTGGCCCTTGAAGTACCCCGGTTTTAAGCTTGGAGATGACACATGTCCATCATGGTTTGTCACCTGGGATGGACGTTTCCTCCAGGAATCTGTCCAATTCCCTTTTGAAGGCATCCAGGCCAGATGCCATCACCACCTCCTGTGGCAGGGAGTTCCACAGACTAACAACGCTCTGGGTGAAAAACATATTTTCTTTGGTCTGTTCTCACTCTCCCAACCCACAGTTGGAGAGGGAGCCCAACTCCGTGGCACCCCCCCTCCCCCTCTTTGCCCCCACCTACCTCGACAAACCTCTTGTGGAGGAGGTATTTGAGAGTGCCCAGGTGCCTCTGGTTGACCACGTTGGGGCAAAGAGCTGGAGCAGAAGGCAGGTTCAGGAGCGAAGGGAGAGAAGAACATATAAATGAGGAAACGGGGACCAGCAAAGCAGGCGGGGAAACAGGCCGGTGGAGTCCTGCCAGAGCTGGTGGGAATTAATTGATGACTTATTGGTTACGTTCTGAGCCTGCTTTGTCCCACCAGTCAGTGTCAGGCAGCCGACACTATTATCTTACCCTTCTCCCTTATGACAACAACGGCGCAAAAATCAATCAGGAGGAGAGACACTGTAAGGCAGGCATGTCCAAACTTTGGCCCTCCTGATTTTTTGGACCACAACTCCCACAATCATTTGTCACTGGCAATCTAAGCTTAGCATTCTGGGAGTCGTGGTCCAAAACATCAGGAGGGCCAAAGCTTGGACATGTCGCCCAGAGTTCCCTTAGGGAAGATTGGCAGGGTATAAATTTAATAAATAAATAAATAAATAAATAAATAAATAAGGGTTCCAGAACTGCCCAGGTGATTTTCAGGGGCGAGGCGGGATTTGAACCAAGGATCCAGAGTCCCAGCACGGCTCCCTAAACGATGCGTGGCACTGGTTGCCTTCTGGCGTAATTTTTAAAAGCTGCACCGGCAAGAAAAATGCCCACCAGAAGGTCCCATTTAAGCTCTCCCGCGAACTGGGTTTCTCCTTTTTAAAAGGGGCAGGGATCGGGTCCTGAACCAGACGGCCGGTGCAGCCAACACTGGCTGGCAGCTGCAGCTCTTGGGGGGGGGGGGCTAAGGACTCTCTCTCTCTCTCTCTCTCCTGATGCTTTTGCCCAGGAACACAGTCTGGGCCTCTGCTCGCACCCTCCCAGGGAGCACCGGCTCTTTTGAAGATGTGCACCTCCGTCCATAGCTAAGCCCTCCGCGCTAGGATGATTTGCTGTTTAGCGGTGCGTTTCTCTATGCCAGGGGTCCTCAACCTAAGGCCCCGGGGCCCAGATGCGGCCCCCCAAGGTCCTGAATCCGGCCCCTGGGACCAATTGCAACCCCCTCCACCTACCCCCTGTTTTGTGAGCAAGCCAACCTCCGCAGCTGCTTTTGGACTGTGATCCGGCCCCCAGTGGTGTCTGGGTGGTGGTGGACCGGCCCGCTGTTTGAAAACTTTGAGGACCCCTGCTCTATGCCATGAACACCATTAAGGCCAAGGGGCATCCATCAGCAACCCAGAGGGCACGCTGCAGGTAGCGTGAACCAGCCCTCCAAGGTTGCGCTCGGGGCTCTCGGCAAAACCTTTTTTTTTAAAAAAGTGGTTTCTAATGGACGACACATCGGCAACCTTGGAAAGGTGGCTTTCTGGACTACAGTGACCAGCATCCCCACCCTCCCTTGCCAAGGGAGGCGGGACGCCACCGCCTCGGAACCCACTTCGCCATTCGGACGACCTGTTTATTTATTTTATTGATTTATTTGACTTTTATACCGCCCACCTAGCTCTAGGGCAGCGTTGGCGAACCGATGGCGCGGGTGCCAATGGTGGCCCTCGGAGCCCTTTCTGTGGGCACCCGACATCGCCCCTTCATAGCCACCTATATTCAGGTTAAATGGCTGTATTGGCACTTTGGGAAAAAAAATTAGTGGGTTCTGAAGGGCAGTTTGGGCACTCGGTCTCTAAAAGGTTCGCCATCACTGCTCTAGGGCTACTCTGGGCGGTTTGCGACGTGGAATCCCATGACAAACCAGCAAAGGAATACGTTTAAAAAAACAAAACAAAATACAAGGCGCATAATAACATAAGAGACATAAATCAGCAACCACAAACTAAAACTAAGCTACAATGAAGATAAAAATAAGAGGAGGTTGATTAAACGGGGAGGGAGAGAGAGAGAGAGAGAGAGAGAGAGAGAGAGAGAGAATGCCCAGGTGGGCATTGTAAAAAGTATGGGAGACGTATCTTCTGTCAAGTCAGCGGGAGAATGCCTGAGTGACAAGAGGTTCCCCGAGGGCCGTGTGTGTGTGTGTGTGTGTGTGTGTGTGTGTGTGTGTGTGTGTGTGTGTGTGTGTGTGTGTGTAAAAAAACCCAGGAGAACGATCCCCAAAGCCTGCAGGGGCTTTTATCTCTTTCCTCCCTCCCCCAACCTGCCAATGTCACAAAACTTTTCTTCCGTGCACCTCATGCCTCGTCACATGTCTTCGCACACTGAATGGGCTCACCCCGCCGCCACCACCACCTTTCAAATGCCGGATCTGGTGCCAGTGGTTCCGCGGCCCTCACCTGCCCTCTAGCGTCGATGGGGCACACTGCCTCGCGGCTTCCCCTCAGCACACGCACGCACGCACGCACGCACGCACGCACGCACGCACACACACACACACACACAGAGAAAGAGGCTTTCATGCTGCCCCCCCCCCTGCTTTGCTGTTTTGCATGCGTTCTCAGGCCTTGACAGGCACCTGGAGCTTTCGGGAACAGGTGACTTGTCCAGGTAGCCCAAAAAAGTATTTCACTGTTGCGAACCGCCTTAAGAACTTTGTTGGGCAGCAGAGAAGAGCAAACAAAGGCATATACCAGGAAATAAATAAATAAATAAATAAATAAATAAATAAATAAATAAATAAATCCCCCCCCTCGATTTGGCACTGGTCAGGCCTCATCTTGAGTACTGTGTCCAGTTCTGGACAGCACACTTCAAGAAGGATACTGACAAAGTAGAAGGTGGGGCATTATGAGGCAGAACAAAAAGAAAAGCAAAGTGTTCTGCTTATATACCGCCCCATACCACTTCAAGTAGTCTCTGGGCGGTTTTACAGTTTAGTTACAGTAATGCAGGCTACACATTGCCCCCCTCCCCCCAGCAAGCTGGGTACTCATTTTACCGACCTCGGAAGGATGGAAGGCTGAGTGAACCTTGAGCCGGGTACTGGGGATCGAACCCCAGGTCGTGCCAAGGGTTCGCCAACACTGTCCTAGGGGAATACTTCAGCCCGCCCACCCCTCTCCCGTCTTCCCTTTCAGACATGCTCTTCCGTCAGACCTACCTGGATCTAGCCCGTATCTGTCCAGGAAGCGAAAGACTGTTTTGTTCAAAAGCCGCTGGTTGAACTTCTCCGGCCTTAGACCGGACAGGCCTTGGCAGTTCCTGAAAGAGAACCCAGAAAGAACCATGCAGAGGTCTGCTCTGGAACAACACATCCATCCGGCATGGGGCGTTGCCAGGGGGCCTGCCTAGCCAAGCCCACATTGATTTATTTATTTTTATATTTATATCCCGCCAGATTTTCCCCCCAGGAACTGAAGGCGGCTAACAAATAACAAAGTTTGATAGTACAAACTAACAAAACCACAACAATAATATTACTAATAATAAAACAGACATAAGACGGCGAAGAAAAATGGGTGGACATAAAAAATCCGATCCCTGATCAAAGTACAGTGGTACCTTGTATAAAGGAATTAATTCGTTCCAAATGAAATTATGTTAAGCAAAATTTCCTTTATACAAATTCCCCATAGGAATGCATTGAAAATGCAGTGATCCCATTTTTATGTTGTACGGATTTTCCCCATAGGCGATTCTGTTAAGCAAATTTCCCCTATCTCTGGAATTTTTTATGTTGTACAGATTTTATGTTATACACGCTGTTTGTTATACAAGGGTCCACTGTATATCAACCTCCGAGGGCACAGAAGGCAGCCGTAAATAGCCAAGTTATTAAGAGCTTCTTGAACGCCGGAACGGATTCTGCAGTCTTAATATTCCTCGGAAGATGGTTGCACAAAGTGGGACCAGCCACTGAGAAGATGCGATTCCTAGAAGAAGTTTTGCACGCCTCCCGGGGGGTGGCAACCCAAAGAACAAAGGACTGGGATTTAAGCTGCGGCAAGTCGCTCTCCACCCCGAAGGAGACCTACAGCAGAAACAAGCAAACACATGCCAACGTGGGGGCTGGGGGGGGGTGCCCTCCCCAATCCCCCTCACCTGATGACGTCTTTGATTTGGAAGCCGGGGGCAAACCACGCATCCAACATCCTCAGCAGCTGCTCCTGCAAGACGGGGTAGCCTTCCACGTAGGCCTCCACGAGGTCCGTTTTCTCCTGCAGCAGCAGCGGGACACACATCTGGCGGGGCAGGGAAGAGACGTGAACCTCCTGAAAGGGGCTCGTTGCCACCGGGCACCGGTGGTCCAAGCACGCCAAAGGCGAGAGTCCTGCAGGTCTGGAATGGTGCCCAGAGGAATGCATTGTGGAGGAACGCTGACCCCCCCCACACACACACACCTCCTGGGCTAGCCCAGAGGGATCCACGGAAGAGGACAGAGGGGCTGGGGTGGCACGGGCCGAGCGAGAAGAGGCTGCCACAAAAAGTGGACTGGGCATGGCATGTGCCCCAGGTTCCTTTCGGAATCAGAGACCACCTCAACATATATTTGTTTGTTTTTATTGCATACTGTATTTTGTTTGTAATACTTGTACCCCATTGTTGTAAGCCGCTTAGAGTTCAGAACTGAAGATAAGCGGGATATAAATATAATAAATAAATAAATAAATAAATATAAATGCAAAGCCCCCTCAACGAAGACCAACCCATTCACAGGTACACTGGGGTGGCGGAGGCGGCAAAAGCTCCTTCTTTCTGAAGCATGCATCCCAGAATCCCCCCGCGAACACGTCTAGAAGTGGACAGGCGGGCCGCGTCAAAGGGTTAGGTGAATTTACCTCCTCCAGGTTCAGGTCTGGCTGCAGGTGGAACTTGACGCTCAAAATGGCAGCCTGGAAGAACACACAAGAGGTGCAGGAGGTTTGGCGAAGGAAACCAAAAATAAATAAAAAAATACAAGCAGCGGCTTTTCACCCGAGGTGCAGACAGATCCTTTCTTACTGAAACGAACATGGCCCTTTCGACATCCAGGATCCCACTGCCGGCAAGGGACAGGACCCGACTCCCCCAGGCTCCTGCACATCCCCAGCGTCTAAAGTCCTGCTTGCAGGGAACGCCCAGAAAAATGGTATTTACAGGGAAGAGCAGCTGGGGGTGGGGTGGGGGGCTAAGTCATGCAAGAAAGTTGCTCCCCCCCCTGATTTATAGGCCACTGTGGCTGGACACAAGGCAAGGTGTCACCGTGCCACACACACACGCGCGCACACACACACACACAGTGGCGGTCGTACCACTTCACCTG
>JAWVWN010002679.1:7242500-7245000 GCA_037367305.1 Phrynocephalus vlangalii
GGAAGGAAGGAATAAGATAGATAGATAGATAGATAGATAGATAGATAGATAGATAGATAGATAGATAGATAGATAGATAGATAGGGAAGGAAGGTAGGAAGGAATAGATAGATAGATAGATAGATAGATAGATAGATAGATAGATAGATAGATAGATAGATAGATAGATAGATAGATAGATAGATAAATAGATAGATAGATAGATAGATAGATAGATAGATAGGGAAGGAAGGAAGGAAGGAATAGATAGATAGATAGATAGATAGATAGATAGATAGATAGATAGATAGATAGATAGATAGATAGATAGATAGATAGATAGGGAAGGAAGGAAGGAAGGAATAGATAGATAGATAGATAGATAGATAGATAGATAGATAGATAGATAGATAGATAGATAGATAGATAGATAGATAGATAGAGATGGGAAGGAAGGAAGGAAGGAAGGAAGGGATAGATAGATAGATAGATAGATAGATAGATAGATAGATAGATAGATAGATAGATAGATAGATAGATAGATAGATAGATAGATAGATAGATAGATAGATAGATAGATAGATGGGAAGGAAGGAAGGAAGGAAGGAAGGGATAGATAGATAGATAGATAGATAGATAGATAGATAGATAGATAGATAGATAGATAGATAGATAGATAGAGTGTGAGAAGGGCTGGCGTGGGTCCTTCCGGGTGCCCACAGGGGAAGGCAGGAGGGAGCCAGGGAAAGACCCACCTCTTTGTACTTCTTCCTGTGGTAGAGGTGTTCGATTTGGCCCAGCAGATAGTGGCGGTCCGCGGCATGGAGCTGATAGATGATGATCAGCGGGTCCAGCAAGTTCCCATGGCATTGGGCAAGGATGGGAAACACCCGAGCGTGGACTTTCTTCAGCCTCAAGCCAGACTGGAAAATCAGAGACAGAGCTTAGTGGGTTCGCCCTGTGTTGAAATGAAAGTCCTCCCCTGCGGGATGCCTCCTGCCCACCCACCCAGGAAACCTGCCCGGAAGCTGAGAATGACACTTGCACCCAAAGCCCTTCCTTCTGGGACTGACAAGGGAATCCTCCTACATTTCAGGGTGGTGGTGGTAGTGGTGGGGAACCATGCCGGTTTTCTACCCGAACCTCACCAGCTGGCCCCTCGGGTGTGTCCTGAGCCAGGTTTGCAGTTCTTTGACCAAGCAGGTGGCCAAACTGTGCCCCTTCCCCTTCCAATCTTCGGAGCCTTCCAGCGCGTCCAAAAGCCACCCCAGAGGGTCTTCCAGGGTGGCGTAACCCCGCTGGATCTCTTCCTTGAGCTGGGAAAACACAACAACGGGGCAAGGGTCGGCCGCACGTCACTTTCTTTCATGCATTTACAGAGCTTCCAGCCCTCATAACTTTTACGTGGAATTTTACTCTCTCTCTCTCTAACTGCTTGCGTTCTCTTGTACCTTTCATGTTGTCTTTTAATGCTCAATTCCCTGTTTCTCAAACCTGAATAGGTCTTAATTGTCCTGGACTGCCTATAGTCCCTCGTTACTGCAACCTGCCTTGGGTCCTTTTTCCAAGGAGAAGGCGGGGTAAAAAACAACAACAACCAGAGTAAAATAAATAAATAAATAAATTCCCCCACATCGTACCATGAAAACGGCGAGTAGCAGGCCAATGTTGGAGGGGGGGAAACCTGACAAAGGTGTCCACCGGGGTTCCGTGGAAGCACTGGATAGGCAGAACTGAACTCAGAAGTAAGGCTTCATGGGTATGGGGCCTTGTGGTGCAGTAGTTAAATGCCTGCACTGCAGCTAACACTGTGCTCACGACCTGGGGTTCAATCCCAGCGAGCAGGCTCAAGGTTCACTCAGCCTTCCATCCTTCCGAGGTTGGTAAAAGGAGTACCCAGCTTGCTGGGGGCAGGGCGGCGGCAATGTGTAGCCTGCATTCTATAATTAAACTGTAAACCTCCCAGAGACTACTTGAAGTGGTATAGGGCGGTATATGAAGCAAAAAGGAAAAGTGTCAGATTCTCTTATTAAAAGAAATAAAGGTATCCAGGAAACTGGTGGCGGTAGTAGAAATAATAAAAGTGGTGGTGCGGGGGGTACGTCACAATCCCGTCCTGCTTCCATCAGCAGAGGAGATGGGGCTGGAAGACAGAGGAACCCCCCCCCTGCCGCCGCCGCCCAACCCCACCCTCAGGACAGCCAGGGGAGGTCGGAAGAGTGGAGGGGGTGGAGGGTCAGCGCCTGGCCCATATCTCCAAAAACCTGCTTGCGTTAGAAGGAGCCCTCTTTCCCCTGTGTTCCCGACCTCACCTTCTTCATGTCTTTCACTTCCCACAGAGCCTGGAGGCGCTGCCGCAAGGGCTCCGGATCTGGAGGGGAAAAGAAAGTGGGAGCAGAGGAGGGGAAAGGAAGAGATGGATCAGTCTCATGTAGCAAAATCAAAACCAGATAATGGGTGATACCTTCATTGGCTGCTGGTAGAAAAATTAAAAAAAATAAAAAAGTTGCTGAGCTTTCAA
>JAWVWN010002679.1:7247500-7405000 GCA_037367305.1 Phrynocephalus vlangalii
AGAGATCTAGTCTCGCGTGCTCCCAGACGCATCTGGTGGGGCCACTGTGAGATACAGGAAGCTGGACTCGATGGGCCTTTGGCCTGATCCATCAGGGCTCTTCTTAGGTTCTTAGGTTCTACGCCTGTATTTCCAACAGCTAAGGTCTGTGGGAGTTGTGGTCCAAAACATCAGGAGGGCCGAAGGTTGGACATGCCTGTTTTAGGGGCTGAGGACCGACTGACCCTAATCTTAAGCGTTTGTGAAGCCCCCCCTAACTCAATACCTCATAGTCGCCTAGGAGCAAAACAGTGGCAAGTTAAGCGCGAATCCCTTTCTCTGTCCTCTGGCTTTGAAGCCTCCTGCCTTGCCTCAAACCTGTGTTCTTTCAAAGTATTGGACGCCCCCCCTCCCCCAGGGAAGCAGCCCCGACATACCTGGAAGGCATAAAGGAACTGGTTACTGTCTGATGAGGATCATCCTGGTACGAAAGAACAGCATCCCCTGATTGGAAATGGGTGCTGAACCTTCGTGGAGCGTCTGCATAAGAGAAGATGGTGAACATCGCACTTTTTTTAAAAAACAAAGCATCACATTTTAACCTGGGGCTTCCCCCCCCCCCAAAGCACCAGTAACAAATCGTTAATTTATCCCTTTTCTTTTGTTTCGGCTTTTATTTCTAAAAGGCACTTCAGAAGAGAGATGTGCTGTTGCATCAGACTACCTGTTTCCTTCTCAGCAACATTCCTACACCTTATGCGCAGAACCAGACAAATGCTTAGTGACTTAGGAAATGCTGCCCCCCTGCGCACTCTGCAGGAATTTCTTCCCAGCCTCTCCCATATTGCACTTTTTGCCGCAAATTTCCATCAAGGGACGGACCATTAGCAGCAGGGTTTTGCTTTTTATCATTATCATTATTTCTTGCCTGAAAAGTTTCGTTGCTAAAGGCTCCAATGTCTATGGCAGAACAAAAATATCTCCCCCATTTACAAGCCAGAAACTTGTGAGATGTGAGATGATGGAATGTGTTTGAGGTTTATTTAAAAAAAAATGTTATACTGGAAATGGAGAAAACCCACCATGAATTTTAATTTACTGTTTGTTACAGAGCAGCAGAAGTGAGGGAAGTGAAGGAAGTACTAACTAGACAGTGGTTCTCAACCTGCGGGTCCCCAGATGTTCCTGGACTGCATCTCCCAGAAATCCTGGCCAGCTCAGCTGGTGATGAAGACTTCTGGGAGTTGCAGTCCAGGAACATCTGGGGACCCAACAGGTTGAGAACCACTGAACTAGACCGTGCAGTGGTTCTCAACCTGTGGGTCCCCAGATGTTCCTGGACTGCAACTCCCAGAAACCCCTTCCAGCACAGTGAGTGGTGGAGGCTTCTGGGAGTTGCAGTCCAGGAACATCTGGGGACCCACAGGTTGAGAACCACTGAACCAGAGCCATTCTTAAGCTTAGATTCACGCACTAGCCTGGTGTTGGCGAACGTACGGCACGGGTGCCAAAGGTGGCACTCAGAGCCCTTTCTGTGGGCACCCGACACCGTCCCTTCACAGCCACCTGGATTCAGGTTAAATTGCCGTATTAGCACTTTGCAAAAAATTAGTGGGTTTTGAATCGCAGTTTGGGCACTCGGTCTCTAAAAGGTTCGCCATCACTGCACTAGGCTCAACATACCAGCATGGATAAATATACAGCGGACCCTCGTATAACCAATGGTTTGTATAACATAAAATCTGTACCACATAAAAATTCCATAGATAGGGGAAATTTGCTTAACAGAATCGCCGACGGGGAGAATTCGTACAACAGAAAAACGGTCACGATGAGGGATGAGTCCGTTTTCAATGCATTCCAAGGGGAAATTTGTATAAAGGAAAAATTGCTGAACAGAATTTCATCGGGAACGAATTAATTCCTTTATACAAGGTACCACTGTAAATAAATAAACAAACAAATAAATAAATAAATAAATAAGTTTCTGAGGCAACAGCTCTCAATCGCTGTCCAAACAGGGAATGCCTGCTGACTAAATAATGGTGCTTTTTAGTAAAGTGATTTTAACCAGTATAAATAAATAAATAAAAAAATAAATAAATAAATAAGTAAGTAAGTAAGTAAGTAAGTAAGTAAGTAAGTAAGTAAGTAAGTAAGTTCCTGAGGCAACAGCTCTCAATCGCTGTCCAAAGAGGGAATGCCTGCTGACTAAATAATGGTGCTTTTTAGTAAAGTGATTTTAACCAGTATAAATATATAAATAAATAAATAAATAAATAAATAAATAAGTTCCTGAGGCAACAGCTCTCAATCGCTGTCCAAAGAGGGAATGCCTGCTGACTAAATAATGGTGCTTTTTAGTAAAGTGATTTTAACCAGTATAAATAAATAAATAAATAAATAAATAAATAAATAAATAAGTTCCTGAGGCAACAGCTCTCAATCGCTGTCCAAAGAGGGAATGCCTGCTGACTAAATAATGGTGCTTTTTAGTAAAGTGATTTTAACCAGTATAATAAAATAAAATAAAATAAATAAATAAATAAATAAATAATCCTTTGGGATGGGGGGGTGTCCGAGCCCCCCCCCCCGCGGGCCTTAAAATAAATAAATAAAAATAAAAAATAAAATTAGTGGGGAAGGGAAAAAAGTGGCACCGGAAGAAGACCGAAAAGGGGCTCCCACTTTGGCCCGGCTTGAGGAAGGGGTGTGTGTGTGTGTGTCCCAAAGCTTTGCCCCCCCCTTCTCCTCCCCTGCCCCCCCTTCCAAAACTGCCCCCGCCCCCCCAATACAAGCCCCGAAACCCACCCTGATGGAGAAGGGCAGGCGACCGTCCCACTCACCGGGCAATGGCGCCGGAAGGAGGAGCCGCGCCTCGCCCAAAACCTTCCCCCTCGGAACCGCGGCTCCGGGCGGAACCTTCGCGCTCGCTGGCATGAAAAATAGGGCCCCCCCTTCCCCTCCCGTTTATTTATTTATTATTAGATTTATATCCCGCCCACCTTCACGTAGGAATTCTGGGCGGCTTACAGAAGTTGACAAAGCAACTGATAACACAATAAAAGCAATAACAACAAAGTAAACAATAACTTAGACAACTTTAACAATGCCCTCCTTCCTTCCTTCCTTAGGTTCTCTTTGCCCCCTTTTTAAGGATCTCAGCGGGTCAGAGTCTCGCTCTACCGGTGGAATGCCTGCCCTTGGGGCACGCAGGGGTCGGCCTGAGGGCTTTTATAGATAGAGAGAGAGAGAGATACAGTATAAATAGATAGAGAGATGATAGATGTAGATACACTGTATACAGATATAGATAGATACAGATATTTCAGGCAAAAATCAAAGAAAATAAAAAATAGATAGATATAGATATATAGATGTATAAATATAGAGATATATACTGTATAATAAATAGATATAGATAGATATAGATGTAGATACTTCAGGCAAAAATCAAAGAAAATAAAAAATTGATAGATATAGATATAGATATATAGATGTATAAATATAGAGATATACACTGTATAATAGATATAGATAGATATAGATGTAGATACTTCAGGCAAAAATCAAAGAAAATAAAAAATAGATATAGATATATAGATGTATAAATATAGAGATATATACTGTATAATAAATAGATATAGATAGATATAGATGTAGATACTTCAGGCAAAAATCAAAGAAAGAAAGAAAGAAAGAAAGAAAGAAAGATATTTCAGGCAAAAATCAAAGAAAATAAAAAACAGATAGGTATAGATATAGATATAGATCTAAACATATATACTGTATAACAGATAGATAGATAGATAGATAGATAGATAGATAGATAGATAGATAGATAGATAGATAGATAGATAGATAGATATTTCAGGCAAAAATCAGAGAAAAACAAAATACACAAAAACATGTGGCACCTTAAAGACTCATTTGCATATTTTAATGTAACGTTTCGTGGACACGTCCACTTCTTCAGACACAGATATAGATATAAATATAGATAGATAGATAGATGAAAGGAGGCCCTGGCAGTGGCGCTGCTTCACAATGGTCACCCAGGAGACCCAAGGCTGCTTAGCCAGGAGGCAGAGAGCGGGGAAGAAAGAGAGGAAAGGCGGGGGTCTCATATCCAGCTCTTTTGTGCCAAGATGACAGCGGCTGAGAGATGCAGCTTCTTTCCCCAGGAGCCTTATTACATCCCTGGGTAAGCCCTCCTTCTCCAAAGGGGGGAGGAAGGAGGCTCTTTGGATAAACCACCCAAAACAGCTCCCTGGTGATCCTGTGGGTCTGGTTGGTCCCCCCCCCCTCCTCCTCTCAAGAGAGCACAAGGAAGCTTAATATTCCGGCTTAGATAAGAACAGACTCTACTGAAACTCCTGGAGAAGTTTGACATTTGCAGAGATGACGAAAGGGGAGGAACCTCCCCTGGGGATTTGAAGTCTAATGATAAAAAAAAAACTGCGGATTGAATGCCCCCTTTTATGATACACAAAGCAAAAAGCAAAGTGTGCTGCTTATATGGATTGATTGATTGGATTTTTTATACCTCCCATCTAGCGCAAAGGCTACATACCGCCCTATAGTGCTTAAAGCACTCTCTGGAGGGGCTTACAATTTAATGATGCAGGCTATATATCACTCCTCCCCCCCGCAAGATGTGTACTCATTTTACTGCCCTCAGAAGAATGGAAGACTGAGTCATCTCAGTCTTCCGATCTCATATTATATTGCACACCTCATTCTGTTGCTCTATGTCTGAAGATGTGGACGTGTTGTCCACGAAACGTTACATTAAGATATGAAAGTTAATCTTAAAGGTGCCACATGTTTGCGTCTTTTGTTTTGTTTTTCGTTTTTGTTTTTCTTTTATTGTTTTTCTTTTATTGAGAAGTTTGACATTTGCAGAAACGTTACATTAAGATAGGAAAGTTAGTCTTAAAGGTGCCACATGTTTGCGTCTTTTGTTTTGTTTTTCGTTTTTGTTTTTCTTTTATTGTTTTTCTTTTATTGAGAAGTTTGACATTTGCAGAAACGTTACATTAAGATAGGAAAGTTAGTCTTAAAGGTGCCACATGTTTGCATCTTTTGTTTTGTTTTTTTCTTTGAGTTTTGCCCGAAAAATGGAGGCCCTGAGCAGAGTTTTGGCTGCTTGCAGGACATGGCTTTAACCACTGCATCACATGTATTTCAGCGTGGTTTTTATTTTCTCTTGCTTTTGCTGCCGTATCTTTGCAAGGTACGGGGGGTTCTACCCGCAGGTCCGCTACCAGGTAGGGAGCACGTACGGAAGAACCACCTACGACATGCTGACCAACCCCGAGATTATGAAGAGCCCCTGCTCGGTTCTCACGCCCCTCCACAGGCCCAAGTTCACCGAAGATTACAGCCGCCGGCCGGTGCCACCAGAGGACTCGTTGGACCAGCACCAGAGATACATCCCTCGATTCACAGGTGGTCATCTCTGGCGCAACCCTGGCGCCTTTGTGCTGCCCAGGGTCCTGCTCTGTAACTCTTGCAATTACAGTAGCCCCCCATCTATCGCAGGGTTTAAGGACCCGCCCCCGCCCCCGTGATATTTGAAAACCCGCGATATGCGGAGGCAGGTCGGGTTTAAAGTCTTTAAGGAACCAAAGACATTTTAAACATCGCGCGCCACTTCTTCCAACGGCCCGGGGTGCGTAGGAGTGGCTCACGATGCCTCCGTGGAAGCAAACCCCGAGCTCCAGCTGATTGGTGTTGGGAATGGGGGAGCTCCAGCTGATTGGCGCTGAGAATGGGGAGCTCCAGTTGATTGGCACTGGGAATGGGGGAGCTCCAGCTGATTGGCGCTGGGAATGGGGGAAGCTCCCGCTGATTGGCGCTGGGATGTTTCCCCACCCCAGCGCCAATCAGCTGGAGCCTGGGGCTTGGGGAAGAAAGGTTTTAAAAGCCCGGGCTAGCCTCAAGCCCTTCCAGGGTACCACTGTACTGGAGTCCCACGATATAGCGGGACCGCAGTATATGAACCGCGAAAGGGCGGGGGACCACTGTACCTGCATTGGACCCTTGCACCCAATGCAACCTCACTGAAGCTCTTGGGACTGCAGCTTGGGGGAATCCTCCTTGACAATGTATTACACTTAAATCCTTACCTTCCCATTCTTCTGTGGGATGCAGGTTGTGCTGAAGACGGAACAGGATGTTTTTTCATGAAAAAGGGTGGGCTGCCATTCTGCTAGCTTTCAGCCAGGCTGCTTTGTTCTCTCCCCCCCCCCATCTTTTTCAGGCTTCGTACCCTACCATGGTTGCTTTCCCATTCCAGGCCAGGAGCATCGCCCCGCTGTGCCAAGGACAGAGCTTCAGGTTCCGAGAGACCCCAACTCGGTGCAACTCATAGAACAGAAGAAGTACACCTCCTGCCACCCGGGCATCAGGCTGGCGTGCGGGCCAGGTTGGAGGCAGTTTGCTTCCAAAGCGGGCTCCCAGCTGATTTCCAAGGACGGGGACCAGAAGATGCTCTGCCACCCGGACGTCGCGCTGGTGTGCGGGCGGGAGGAGAGCCGGGGGCCCTGCAATGCGGGCATGTCCCTCATCTGCGGACAGGGCTGGCGGGGCACCCCTTGCCTCACAGGGACGGAACAGGTAGGCACCGTTTATTTGGTGAACTGGCAATCTTGTCCAATGCCGAACCCAGTGGTTCTCCACCTGTCGGTCCCCAGATGTTCCTGGACTGCAACTCCCAGAAACCCCTTCCAGCACAGCGACTGGTGGAAGCTTCTGGGAGTTAGAATCACAGAGTTGGAAGAAACCTCAAGGGCCATCTAGTCTAACCCCCTGCCATGCAGGGACCCCCATCACAGTATTTCCGACAGATGGCCATCCAGCCTCTGCTTAAAAACCTCCCAAGAAGGAGACTCCACCAGCCTCCTTTGGGGCAGCATCTTCCATTGCCGGACAGCTCTAACTGTCATTAAGTTCTTCCTAATGTTCAAATGGAATCTCTTCCTATAGTTTAAAAGTTGCAGTCCAGTAACATCTGGGGACCCACAGGTGGAGAACCACTGGCCTAACCAGTATCTATAGGCCTTTATTCTGGATTAGATATTGCAATTTGGATGTTAGCTTTCAGATCGCCCTTCTGATCATAACAAATGCAGCGGGTTAAGATGGGGAGGGGACCATAGCAAGACAGGCTGCAAATGTTTGGCACTTAGATCCATCCCTCCTCAAAAGAAAAAAAGTCTCTCGAGACGTACACACGGTGGACCATTTTGTTCCTCTGACCTCCAGCCACTGCGGATAGAAGGCACCCCTCTCCCGCCCGTGTCAGAGACGGTGGATGTGAAGCGATTTGGCCGGACACCCAAGTTGGACCTGCCCAATCTCATCCAGCGCAAAGCCATCTCAGGTGAAATGGCCGGCCACAGGGCAAGGGGGATGGGGATGGGGGCGCAGGGCTCTTGGCTTCCCTTCTCTTCCCTTGCATCTGGGTTTGCGGGCCCTCCTTCACACCCCTTGAGGCACTTTCACGGGGAGGCTAGTGCGCACATTCGCTCGCCACCCCCTCATGATCAAGCAGCACGACTCTCGGCTGAGTTGATTTGCAGCAGAATCAAACCTCCTGTTTTGCTTGAGAATGCGAGACGTTGCCTGCTAAGTCTTGCGCTGCCTCTCCTGAGCTTCGATGATGGGTACAGGGCATGCTTTTTTGCCTTCCAGTGCCACGTATGGGCACAACGCCGGTGCCCTTAGCATCGCCATTTACTTGGAGGTGCCTGATGGCGGGGCCTCTCCTTTCCTGGCAGGTTACACCGGCTTCATCCCCCGCTTCACCTGGATCATGGGCGTCAATTACCTGAAAGGCGTCAAAGAGGCCATGAATGAATTTGACAGAAATCAGGTAACGTGGAAATCCGTGGTCCAAACTGGCGGGTGGGAGAGGATACCCCATTTGGGAGACCGTTCTAATGCCGAACCCTTCTGTGCGGCTCCGGAACCAGCACTGTTAGGCCAAGGGGCTGTGGAGCTTGTGTCCTGCAGAAATAGCCATGGCAGAAGCCGCTTCATTGAAGGTCATTTTCGTGGTTTCTTCTGTCCCAGGAAAAGCTGAGAAGCCCGCTCTATAGTTTTGGCAAGAGGTTGCCACGGACGTACTGGCCCAACACCAAGATTTATACCAGCGGTGGCCTGATGCCCTTCTACACAGGCTTTGTGCCAAGTAAGTTGCAGAATATGCCCACTGCCACAACGATGCCCGGCAGGCCCAAATCCACCGGAAAAGAACGCTGCCCTGTGGTGGTGCCAAGGCGAGAGGTTTGGGGGCCAGACTAATCTCTCCTCCGCCGTGGCTGGACAAGCACTCAGCAAGCCTGCCAGCGGCTGACTCACGGCCATGAGACAGGAAAAAAAGGGAAGGGAAACCCCGCCCAAGTTGACAGATAGCCCAGGGCTCCAAAATGCCAAGCTTGGCCCAAAGGCACTTTAAGCACAGCATAGCAGTCTTACACTTGAGACTAAGAGTGCTTCTGCCAATTCAGGGATTACTTTAAGAGAGTACCAGTGGTTCTCAACCTGAGGGTCCCTAGATGTTCCCAGAAACCCTTTCCAGCACAGCAAGTGGCAGACTCTCAAACACTACCATGTTTCTGTTTTGCTTCTCCAGGCTTGGTTTCAGGAAGCTAAATTAGGGCCAGCCTAAACCCTCCAGGGCCCTTAGCAGTTCCCCTCTGAGCTTCCCAGGCTTATAAGGTCCTTCCCTCTTTGAGAAGATAAAGGCTATAACTTCAGTGCACACAACACAGCCCGAAAGAACCAGCCAACGGGTCCTCCTGTCCAGCCTTTGAGCCTGGCATTCAGGCTGGTCCGTTTTCAAGAACCTCGAGTTCAGAGTTGGCCAGCAGGTTCTTAGGGCTGGGCAGCAACTCTCATCCTCTTGGCACTAAGGAGAGGGATGCCCAATTCTTCAGGGCTGCGTACATGACAAGGATGGGCCACGTCCCAGAAGGAAGTCCCCAACCTGGGCGAACAAAACATAGCCACAGCTTTTAAGTGTTCCACTGAACGCATGCCTCACAGCAGCCAGGGAACTGCTGGCAGACACGTTACACACGATGCCGACCGTAGCACCCTCCTGGAAACAAGTCTACCGGTCAGAAGACCCCCACAGCTGCCTTGGCGGTTCTGGACCAACACAGCCCATTTTCTCAGCCCCCCTTTGTCTGCAGAAAGACCTGCCCCCATCAATTCCACTACCCTAGCAGCTACGCCATGGAGGAGAGTAAACATGCATTCTTTCCCGCAAGACAGGCAGTTCCAAATCCATCACTTGTCACCTTGGATTCCACCAAAAAGGTTGGGTGGGTGGGTGGAGGATTGTAGCAGGGCCCCGGCAAAGATGGGGCAGGTTACCTGGCCGGCAGCAGCAACAGTGGGAAGAGCGTGGCAATCGGGCCAGGTCACGTCAGCCCCATGGCATGCTTTTGCCTCTGTGCCAACTTCCTGTCCTCCTGCCAGGCACACCTTTCTACGGTGCCGTTACCACACGTCAGGAGGAACAAGTCTGAGCGTGTATAGCTTGCTGACTCGGACTCTCCCTCTCCCTCTCCAGCTACCAGGCACAACTACGCTTTAACCTTCGGAAACAGCACCCGGAAAGCTTACTACGACGAATTAGAGCGCAGACAACATGCAGGGTGAAAATGTTTTTAATGCCCACGCAGCATCGGACAGAAGATCGGATGGAAGGAACTGGAAGTGCAGAACAAGGAAACAGAGAGAACAAGTGCAACATGAATAATAAAAGTTCATTACAGCTTTAAACATAATGTACAGGTGTTCCGGTAAGAGCTGGGTCTCTTAGGCAGCTTCCTCCTCTGCCTCCTCTTCGAACTCGCCTTCCTCTTCTGCGGTGGCGTCCTGGTACTGCTGGTATTCGGACACCAGGTCGTTCATGTTGCTCTCGGCTTCGGTGAATTCCATCTCGTCCATGCCCTCGCCCGTGTACCAGTGGAGGAAGGCCTTCCGGCGAAACATGGCGGTGAACTGCTCGGAGATGCGCTTGAACAGCTCCTGGATGGCCGTGCTGTTGCCGATGAAGGTGGCGGACATCTTGAGGCCGCGGGGAGGGATGTCGCAGACGGCCGTCTTCACGTTGTTGGGGATCCATTCCACAAAGTAGCTGCTGTTCTTGTTCTGGACGTTCAGCATCTGCTCGTCCACCTCCTTCATGGACATGCGGCCCCGGAAGACGGCCGCCACCGTCAGGTAGCGGCCGTGGCGGGGGTCGCAGGCCGCCATCATGTTCTTGGCGTCAAACATCTGCTGGGTGAGCTCGGGCACCGTCAGCGCCCGGTACTGCTGGCTCCCGCGGCTGGTCAGGGGGGCAAAGCCGGGCATGAAGAAATGCAGGCGGGGGAAGGGGACCATGTTGACGGCCAGCTTGCGCAGGTCGGCGTTCAGCTGGCCCGGGAACCGCAGGCAAGTGGTCACCCCGCTCATGGTGGCTGACACCAGGTGGTTCAGGTCGCCGTACGTGGGGGTGGTCAGCTTGAGGGTCCGGAAGCAGATGTCGTAGAGCGCCTCGTTGTCGATGCAATAGGTCTCGTCGGTGTTCTCCACCAGCTGGTGCACGGAGAGGGTGGCGTTGTAAGGCTCGACCACCGTGTCCGACACTTTGGGGGAGGGAACCACGCTGAAAGTGTTCATGATCCTGTCAGGGTACTCCTCCCGGATCTTGCTGATCAGGAGGGTACCCATGCCAGAACCGGTGCCGCCCCCGAGGGAATGCGTCAGCTGGAAGCCCTGGAGACAGTCGCAGCTTTCGGCTTCCTTCCTGACAACATCCAGCACGGAGTCCACCAGCTCTGCCCCCTCTGTGTAGTGGCCCTTGGCCCAGTTGTTGCCTGCTCCGCTTTGACCTGAAGAGAGGAACACATCGCTGTTGACTAAACAATACAGGGAGGCTTGACTTTCGCAGATAAGAAAAGCACACCTATATCATCCCACAGCCTGAATCACTGCTAACGTTAGGTTGGGCTAGTCTACATCATGATCTCAGGCGCACCAATATAATGAAATGCCTGATGTCACCGAGTTCCAGGTTCACGCCCTTGTGCTGCTGAAGTGCAAACACAACTCCCGGTCCAGGCTGGATGCACCCAGTTCTGGCAAAAAGCAGGTAACCATCAAAGGCACCCCTCTAATTGTTCTGTTTCAGGATTGGGGGCTTTCTCTAATCCAGCTTTCCAGGGAATTCATTGCCCCTTGGACTTTGTGTTACACAACCAAACCAATGATGAGAATACAAGCCTTTAAAACAGTGGTTCTCCACCGGTGGGTCCCCAGATGTTCCTGGACTGCAACTCCCAGAAGTCTTCATCACTATCTGTGCTGGCCAGGATTTTTGGGAGTGGCAGTCCAAGAGGTTGCCATCCGACAAACACAAAAATAAAAAGCTTTAGGTGCCAATTTATTGTGGTTTGGCTCCTACCTTTACACAGCACTTTCGCTACCTACCAAAAACAAAATTATCCGGCCTGAAGATCTGTCCAAAGGGGCCAGAGCGTACAGAATCCATGGTGCCAGGCTCCAGATCCACCAGCACAGCCCGAGGGACATATTTACCACCTGTGGAAAAAAATTAATCAGTGGAGAGTTAAGGAAGGTGCAGATATGCAAACGGAAGCATTAGAGCTCCAAGCAACCCTGGAGCCACAGCATGCTCACATCGAACCAGGACAAAAGCCAACATCACAAAAACACACAGTACACAAGCTGTAACAACTGAGGCCAGATACAAAGCAAATACAGAAAGGACAGAAATACCACGCATATGACCACTGGATCAAGACAGAAAATATCTACTGTACCAAATAACCCCCCACCAGCAAAAATCAATAGCCCGTAAGAAATTCACAGAAACTACCCGAGGACTTCCAATTACCTCATTTGGTCTTGTCCTGTCTCCCTGCCGTGCTCAATCTACCATCTGGCTCAAGGCCACCCGGAAGAAATATGTCACTACTATTTTTTACCTGTTAGTAGTTAATAACCGCTAAATTGCAAAGCACTGCCTTCGTTCCTTGAGTGCACAGATGCACTTGCTGGCCAGAGCTCCTGAGCATGTGCAAAGCATCTGCCTCTAATCCAGCGGTGCCCAAACTTCAGCCCCCCAGATGTTTTGGACAGCAACTCCCAGAATTCCAAGCCTCTATTACCAGTAGCAAAGGTCTGTGGGAGATGCGGTCCAAAACATCTGGAGGGCTGAAGTTTGGACACCACTTGCTCTAATCCAAATACGGCACTACCTGGGAAGATTCTGAACATAGCTGCCACAGCCTTTGGATGAGATGTTTTATCATGTACTTAAGGAGATGGGAAGCTAAACTGATCCCCCCCTTTATGGGAAATCAAATGTCAAGCGTTCTCCCCATCACCACCCCCAAATCGGCATTCAACATCCTCCTAGCAGTAAAAAACAAACAAACAGATAATCCTCATTCTAACCTGCCTTCCTAGGAGAGAAAAAGGCGTGGGAGGGGGGGCGCGTGGCAGAGCCGCGGGAACCCATGCCCGCCACGTGCCTGCCTGCCTGCTGCCTCCTCTGGCAGGACCGCCCTCGGCACATGCTCAGGAGCCCCCTCGCCCTCACTCCCCCCTCCCTTCCTCACCCGTGGCCTCGTTGTAATAGACGTTGATGCGCTCGAGCTGGAGGTCGCTGTCTCCGTGGTAGGTGCCGGTGGGGTCGATGCCGTGCTCGTCCGAGATCACTTCCCAGAACTAAGGGAGAGGGAAGGGGGGGGGAATGTCATTTTAGGGTAATGATTTTAACGTAAGGGTTTTATTGTTGTTTTAATTTATTATTTTGTATTGCTTTAGTTTATTTTTTAATTCATTATTGTTTTAATTTATTATCCTTTAGTTTATTATTATTTTTAATTTATTATTGCTTTAATTATTTGTATTCTAGATTTTTCACTGTTTTAATTCTTTGGATTGCAAGCCGCCCAGAGACCTTTGGGTAGTGTGGGTGGCATATAAGTTGCAAAAATAAATAAAATAAAATAACGCCAGTGGAGGCAGAGGAGAAGGAAGCCGCTTCTCCCTCCCACCACCCCATTTCCACCCCCCACCCCACCCCCAGCCTAAGCCCGCCAGGTCGCCTCGGACCTTGGCTCCGATCTGGTTGCCGCACTGGCCGGCTTGCAAGTGCACGATCTCTCTCATGATGGCGGGCGGGAAGACGGTCCGGGGCCGCAGGCGGAGATGTCAAAAAAACAGCAGCAGCAGGAGCAGCGGCGGCGGCACCCTCTCCTTCCCTCGGCTCTCCCCGGCGGCGGCGCACTGAAGACTGGCTGCGTCAAGGTAACGGACGCGCCCTTATAAAGGAGACGCAGGGAAAGGGGCGGGGACGCGCCGCGGCTGACCCCCCTCCCTACCGGCTCACTCCACCTCGGGCTCGTCGGCGGCGATTGGCTGAGCGCAGAGACCCGGCGGCGCCGATTGGTCGGAGCGGCCGCCAATCTAAAAAATAACCGCCGCCGCTCGCGCTCCCGGGATCCTTTCCGTCATTGGCTCGCTCCGACGGGTCGCCTCCAACGGCCGCGGGCGCGAGCGGCCAAACGGCTTCCCGCGATTGGGTGGTTTGAATGATTGATGGCGGGCTCAGATTGGCTTTCTGGCACCCTCGAGGGGCCGCGGCGGGCCAAGAGGAAAGGCGGGCTGAGCGCGCGGGAGGCGGGGCCCGCTGGTAACGGCCGCCGTCACCCTCGCGCGCTGTCCTGCTCCGCCAACGGGCGGGAGGGGGGCGATTCGTAACGAAAGGTTACGCCGCTTCTGTAACGTAAAGGCACCGCTTCAGCTTCAGCTCCCTCCGCCACTGGCGTAACCTCTGGAATGGCCAGGGCCGGTTGCGAGGGACGCTGTAACCAAGGCGCCCCTTGGCAACGGGCCTAGTACCGAAAACAGAGCCTTGGAGGGCTGCTAGGAAACCCATACAGAGGGACCCAAACAGGCATAAACAAAGGGTTTTCCAGGGCTAAATGGGCAGTATAAAAGTCAAATAAATAAAATAAAATAATAAACAAACAAACAGTGCAGCTACCTTCCTCTCAACATTCCTTCAGAAAAACACAAACATTATCGCTAATAACTTGCGGGCTAACTTGTGGAATTGTATACCACAGGAGCTAAAAAAAGGGTGAAGAAGATATATACAGATTCCACACATCCTGGACATAATCTGTTTCAACTGTTCCCCTCAGAACGACGTTTCAGGCCATTGCATTCTAGGACAACTAGATATAAACATAGCTTCTTGACAAGTGCTATCAAACTGTTGAATTTTTTTAAAAATAATATGCTACATTGTGTTGTACTTTGCATTATTGTTTAATATAGTGGTTAAATGCCTGTCCTGTAGGTGAAACTGTGCTCACAGCCTGGAGTTTAATTCCAGGTAGCTGGCTCAAGGTTCACTCAGCCTTCCATCCTTCTGAGGCCGGTAAAATGAGTACCCAGCTTGCTGGGGGGAGCATTGTGTAGCCTTGCATACTGTAATTAAACGGTAACTGCCAGAGACTACTTGAAGTGGCATGGAGCGGCATATAAGCAGAACACTTTATATTTCCTTCTCTGCATATCGAGAGCATATTTACCAAAACAAATTCCAGCTGTGTCCAACCACAATTGGCCAATAAAAGGATTGATTCTGAATAAGCACAACATAGCCTCTTGCATATCTTTCTGAGGAAAACAAGCACCCATGGTCCTGGTTTGGCAGGAAGCACCACAGAAACCCAGAGCCCCCTCCATTTGGTGCCATTCCTGAGTGCGGGAGCGGCTGTTCCCATGTTGGATTCCACCAACACTATTCCCCCAACAGCATGTTGTGGGTCGCTTTCATTTACGCCTTGCCTGCCCCACCATGTGAACTGGCAGAGGGGCCCCTAGGCTATTTTCCTCCTCCTTAGACGTAGCTGAAAGGGTCCCTCCTGCCCTGCACAGGCGACGGGCCATCATCCTAGATGACCAAATGCAATGAGTCTCTTCCACGTTGCATGGTTTTGTGTGTTTTCTGCCTCCTTCCCAATGGGTAGCCCCGAGAAAAGATTCAAAAGACGGCCAACTGTCCGGAGGTTTCTTGACCCTTTCCAGATGGGCTCCAAACCCAAAAAGAATGAAGTTTGTTTGTTTGTTTTTATGCTTATTGGCCGCCCAATTTTTCCCATGGGAACTCTGGGCGGTTTACAGCACATTACACAAAAACAGCAACTGCCCAGATCAACAACCCCTAACATACCCAAACACAATACAAATAATGAGAAAAGAAATAGTACAATACGACTAAATACAATAATACTAATATGGGGGTTCCTGGAGAAGAGTTCCCTTTGGGGAAAATTGGCTGCCGCATAAAAATGCAAAAATAAATAAATAATAAATAAATAAATAAGAAACGGTAGCTGGTAGCTCATGAAGGATCCTGCATCCCTCACCCGAACCAGCCAGGGCAGGCGCCATGCCGCAGAACACCAAAAAGCATCAATTTGTGCTGTGTTCTGCCTGTGAGACCTCCTTCAAAGCGATCCCTCCACGTGTTGGCTTCAGGCAGAGCAACCATTATACTAGAGCAGTCCCTGTGGGCATTGCACAGACATCTCCGCCTGGAAATGGGGTCCCGGCTCAGCGGCATCGCTGCCAAACAACCTGCGTCGACGTTTGGAAATGGGCCCTGCGCAATATCTCTTCTTACCATTGTGAGCCTCCTCCTCCTCCTCCACCACCACCAGCAGCTTTTGCATCAACGGCCGCCCAGCCTTCCCCCACCAGCTGCTTATGGTTGTATTACAGGATCCACCTCACCATCCCACTACCATTGTTGGGGATGGAGAAAAGCTGCGTTACAAACCTTTGTGTGGGATCCCTCCTTCCCTCCCCAGCAGTACGTTTTCACCCACACAATACGAACCCCTGAGACAGAGGAGCCTGGTCTGAGGGGGAGAAAGAACAAAGAGATTTGTGCTGGATCTAGGAAGCACCAGGAGAAATCTGTCAGGATGGTAGGGTCCAAGCGCCATGAATTCACAGCCAAGCACAACGGTTAAGTCTAGGCTCCTAAGAAGGTGGACTTTGTCCTTACCAACAGCCTGAAGCAGAAGATGCAGGAACCTCAGCCAAGAAATGCCAAGGGTGAGGCAGTGGCTGCTAAAAGCCAGAAAGTTTGCAAAACCACAAGACTATGAGAGAGAAAAAAATAAGCAGGGCTTTAATACAAAGGCCAAGATGTTTCCTGGGTTATGCTCCACTTTGCCAGAGGAGGTCACAGCGGCAAAGTGATCCCGGCACCACCGTTGGTCCAGCCGTCCATCTGCTCATTCCACTTCTTCATAAAGATGGGCCTCACGTCTGTTCGGGGGGCGAGACGGAAACAGAAGTTGTTCACGTTACATGCCTGCTCCTCTTAGAGCAGAGATAAAGGGGTGGGGGTGGGGGAACTGACGGAAAATGTTACAAAGCTTCCCCGCGGCTGGAAGCCAGGGAGAGTTGAGGTTTGTTCGAAATGAATTCTGAAAAATGTGCCCAGAGCAAAGTATTTTTTGTATTTATATACCGCCAGATTTTCCCAGATGGGAAATCAGGGCGGTTAACAAGGAATTGTTGTTGGGGTTGTGTCACTACAGTCGTGACCGACTCTTCGTGACTCCATGTCCATGGAGTTTTCTTGGCAGGAAGACTGAGTGGTGTGCCAGTTCCTACGCCAGGTGCCTACAGCACCTGGTATTCCTTGGAGGTCTCCCATCCAAGTACTAACCAGGGCCGACCCTGCTTAGCTTCCAAAATCAGGCGAGATTGGATGTGTTTAGGGCACCCAGGCAGCTTAACAAGGAATAGCATACAACGAAATATAGAGAATAATAATAATCGGTTCCACAACATGACCTAAAGAACAAACCCAACAACAAATCAGTAGAGCCAAAACATGACTAAGGCAAGACGGCTTCTACAGGAAGTGTTGACTCACCTTTTGGGCGACGACACAGCCCCTGGAGACCCTTCATATCTGGAGGGATGGATAGAGGAAGAAACAATAAAGAGGTATAAGGATGGATCCTCCAATTCAGCTGGAGTTCTAAGTTCTGCAGAGGTAAGGGAGCAGTGTGCCTGACTGGATGGCGAGCAGCAAGCTTCTCCACCCAGGAAGGGGACTTTCTAAAGCATGGAACTCCCGGCGGATATTTGCCATGGGTCAGAATGAGAAGCAGGGGAGGATGACCCCTCTGAGGGATGATGACCCATCCCACCTCTGGAGCTCAGGAAGATGCTGGCTGGCACCAAACACCCTTTTTTACATCCCCTATCAGCCACCTCTGATGCCCACGGGATGTTGATGTAGGAGTACGTGGATGCAGGATTCCTTGCTGGAGAATAGCGGGGGGGGGGGGGGGGGAGAGAGAGAGAGAGAGAGAGACCCCTTCTCCCACCCAGGCACGGCTTTCGCACTCACTGAGATTTAGACTGCATTTCCTCCATGTTGACGTACTTGCTTTCCAACGGTGCCCTGAAATACAGAGTTTGTTGAGTTGTGCTGGGTGGGACCCACAAGCCCCGTCTATTCCAGTGTCCAGTTTTTCGCGGAGGCCAATCCAGAGCCCAGAAAAGTTCTTTTTTTAGATGGGGAACGCCACTCCTAGAACTCACAGGCTCCTAGCCCTTAAGACTATACAACCTAGGAGTAGGACAT
The DNA here is from genome assembly GCA_037367305.1 of Phrynocephalus vlangalii. Classification (NCBI taxonomy): domain Eukaryota; kingdom Metazoa; phylum Chordata; class Lepidosauria; order Squamata; family Agamidae; genus Phrynocephalus; species Phrynocephalus vlangalii. The sequence continues at coordinate 7,265,199 of JAWVWN010002679.1, forward strand.
CAACGCAAATGCCACCGGATCTCAGGATAGGTGCACGGCTGCCAAAGCTATGCCCCTCGCGCGTCATCGGCCGCTTCCCAGCCTGTCCATGGGAGCTTCGGCCACAAAGGGAGTGAGGATAACTTTTTTTGCCGATCATCCTGAACACGAGATGCTTGAACTGGACATTTAAAGCCCAGGCGCCACGCGGTTCCAAAGCTAAGCCCGGTCTGGCCTGGCCAATCCTCAGAGGAGAGACCGCCAGGAAGCCAGGGGACGGGAGGGGAGGGTCTCTAGTCTGGGCTGGAAAGGGAGCCCGCCAGAAGCCCCCAGGAAGAGACTTGGTTGTTGCCCCATCAGAGGTGGAATAAGACAGAACCAGAGGGACTCCAAGTCAGGATAAGGCCGCTTCCTATCTCCTGTGCTGTTCATCTGCTACTGAGGTTCCTTCTGGCTTGGGTGACACAAGAGGGAAGAGAAAAACAGCCCTGGGGGGCAGAGGCCAAGAGGCACCCTCCCCGCTTCCGAAAGTAAAAAAAGAGAGAAAAGGAACTAGGTCAGTGGCGGCGAACCTTTGGCCCTCCAGATGTTTGGGACCCTAACTCCCAGAATTCCAAGCTTGTACTGCAAATGACAAAGGACTGTGGGAGTTGTGGTCCAAAACATCTGGAGTGCTGAAGGTTCGCCACCACTGAACTAGGTGGTGTAGAACCTGGCATGGCCAGGGGAGCTTGTTCTCTGCATTCATGCCCCCTCCCGGCTCTCTTTCTGCCTGCCCCACTTGGCAGGCTTCATGCGGTCTTCCCTCTACTCACTTGGAGCCTTGAGGTGACCTGCTGACATTCTGGTAATGCTTCTCCTGATGGATCCTGATTTGGGGGGGGGGACAGAGAAACAACACAGGCGGGCTGAGAAGGGAGTGCCCAGCCCTGAAAAAAAATGCTCAGTCACCACCTTCTGTCCCCCAAGGCAGGGAACTTCCACGGACAGTAACATTTCAAGCACAAACCTAGAAACTTTGAGGGACTGGGTGGCATCTGCCCCCTGGACCACAAAAGACTCACTAGGGCAGGCAAGTACAAACTTCGGCCCTCCTGATGTTTTGGACCACAACTCCCAGAATTCCAAGCCTGTATTTCCAATGGCAAAGGACCAGTCAACTGGTATAACGTCTGGAGGGCCGAAGTTTGGACATGCCTGCCCTAGGGCGATCATCCACCTCCTTCCTCCTCACCCATTTGACAAGTTTGTTGCGGTGAAAGGAGAATATGACCGCCTGGCAGCACACACCCACCCTTGGGATTTCATCGGAAGAATGGTAAGTTGGGCAAGGAGTGTAAATAATAATCAGTCCGCAGATCCACAGATTCTTCCAATCCTCGCCCATCAATTTGTCTCGAATGCTTTGCTGTCTTGTTTTTTTAAACAGCGGTCGCCTCGATTTTCCTCTCCCGAGCCCAAGGGAGACAGAACAGTTAAGAGACATGCGCGGAGACACATGCACTGTCACCAAACTATTCTAGAGCCCTTCTTGGTTCTTAAGGGAGCCAAGCTTCCGTGAAACCACCCGGCCTCCCCCTTCCACCCAGTCTCCAACCTACCTTGGCCCAGGATGCAGCTCGCTGGGGCGCAGGTACGCACCCTGCGTCGCATGCCTGAAATGACACCGAGAGGTAGCACCAAGAAAGAGATGGCCCATGATTGCGTTCACGTAAACGTCAGGCCCAAGCCACTCCCACCCTCGGAATTAGCGACTCGGGTTCTGCAAAGCATACGTCCCACGGGTATTTTGAAAATGCAATGTGAATGTTTCAAAGTCTGGGGTGGTGGTGGTGGCTTAGAGGGCGGTAGGAACATCCACTGAGTAACCACGCTCCAAGAGAAGCCTCAAAGCAATGCTCACAAACTACTCCAAAGAGCCACCACTGGGCCTAAACCAGGCATGACCAACCTCCTGATGTTTTGGACCACAACTCCCAGAATTCCAAGCCTGAACTTCCAATGACAAAGGACGGTGGGAGTGGGGGTCCAAAACATCTGGAGAGCCGAAGTGTGGACATGCCTGGCCTAAACATTCGAGTCCAACATCCAGACAAATGCATCTGCCCAAGGTTATTGGGGAAGAGAGGACCCAGAGAAGTTTCCAAATGTCCATCCAAATCTTTGTTGAAATCCCAGCGCCTCAAGCCAGCGTTTCAGCGCTTCCCGCTCAGTAGGCTAGAGCGCTGAAAACTGTCGGCTGCAAAGCCGCACGCACCTCGGCGGTTCGAATCCCGGCTACCACACCTGCCAACCTAGCCGTTCGAAAGCGTACAAATGGAAGCAGATCAACCGGTACCGCCGTAAAAAGCGGGAAGGGAAACGGTGTTTCCGTTTAGCCGTGCCGGCCACCTGGTCACGGACTGGCGCAACACTGGCTCTTTGGCTTGGAAACGGGAAGCCTCTGGGTTCAGGGTCCACTTTGGGCGTTTATACACGACCCCTAAGCTCCGCTGCAAATGGCTCCCAGCTCCGGAGCTTAAAAATGTTTCCCCACCAGCTCCGGAGCTAACAGAAAATTAAGTGCGACCCCACCCACCTAAGCGCGACCCAGCGCTCCTTTCAAGTACCTGCTCTGGGAGAGTGAAAATTTTTGATGCGGAGAGTGCTGGGCTCTCCTCGCTTCTTTTTGTTGTTGTTGTTTTTTGCCTCCCGCCCCTTTAAGAGGAACCAGGAAGTGACCGGGGCTCGGAGCAACTTCCACCGGCACCGGAAGTAAGGCTTTATTCTTTTGTCCCTTTTTAAGGCTTTTTTCCCTCCCTCCCCTCACGCAGACAGAAGCAAGGAAGTGCGAGGTGGTGGGGAGGAAGGAAGAGCAACGAACCCCCAAGATCTCTGGTCCGAATTTAAGGGGCCAGCGGATCTTAGGGGTCGTGTGAAAAGGCCCTTTGTTTGATAGAAAGGTCCACTACTTACTGGGAGGCTGTATGGAGCCGCTCGTATTTCTGTCCCTTCACAGGCATGTACGTGTGCTCTGGTCGGGGGGGCCTGTAACCACAGAAAAAGGGGGGTTTGTTGCCATGATCAGTGCTAGAAAGCTCAGAGGGAGGTCCTCGCCTACCCCAAGCTAAGGCAATATGCGCTTTTTTCATGACAACTCCCAAGAATCCCCCCCCCCCACACACACACAACTGCCAGTCATTCCGGCTAGACGTTTCAGAGAGGGTCGCCGTGTTAAGTCTTTCCCAGAATTTCAGGCAAACATCAAAGAAACAAAACCAAAAGACCCAAAACATGTGGCCCCTGAAAGACTAACGTTCATAATTTGAGGTAACGTTTCGTGGACACGTCCACTTCTTCAGACGTAGAGCAGCAGTGGACGCGTCCGCGAGACGTTACATTAAAATATGAAATTTACTCTTTCAGGGGCCACACGCTTTGTGTCTTGTTTTGTTATTCTTTCTCTCTGGCTAGGGATTCCAGGATGTGGAATCACAGGGTCGCTGCTCCCCACCACTGTATAATTGTGAGGGCTAAATCTCCTCTGAGCCAGCGGGAAGGCAGCATGATGTATTTTAAAGATCAAGGAGACTGACAACTTTTTCGCGGGGTTTAAGGGCCTTTTCACACAACCCCTAAACTCCGCGGCAAATGGCTCCCAGCTCCGGAGCTTTAAATTATTTCCCCACCAGCTCCGGAGTTTACAGGTAATTAAGTGTGACCACGCCCACCTAAGCGCGTCCCAGCGCACTTTTCATCTACCTGCTCTCAGAGGGTGAAAATTCCTGATGCAGATATAACAGTAGTGACTGCCGGGCTCTCCTTGCTTCTGTTTGTTCTTTTTTTGCCCCCCGCCCCTTTAAGAGATCTGAATGCAGTGCTGGGACGGCAGAACGGAGGTGAGCGGCATTCTTTTCTTCCTTTTTTTCTCCTTCCCCTCACGCAGCCAGCAGCCAGGAGTACGGAGGGGGTGGGAACGCAGGAACAGCGACAAACCCCTAAGATCTCTGGCCCGAATTTAAGTGGCCAGCAGATCTTAGGGGTCGTGTGAAAAGGCCCTAAGTTGACTCCCTCCCCTCTTTGTGGGGTCTCAGGAACTACGGTATTTTTTCCATGGATAAGACTTTTTTTTATTTATCCAAAACTGTTAGACTAAAAATATAGACTTGTCTTATACGCAGAAGTAAGCCAATGAAAGAACTGCGCAGTAGAGAAACTGTTATTTCGGGCTAGAAAATTGGGGGGTTATCTTATACACTGGGGTGTGTGTGTCATCTTTTAGATGGAAAAATATGGTACTTACGGGACGGGAGGGCGAGACCTCCGGTGAGATGAATGGAGCTTCTCATCTTTCTCCCTTTTCCTTTAAAACAAGAGAGGAAAAATGCTCACCGGACAAGCCATCTGCGGGTCATCCGCAGCAGCACCTCCGTGCAAGATGTGGAGGAAGGACTTGAAAATGAGATGGAAAGGAGGAGGGTCTGCCTGTTTCTCAGCTATGCCGGGTCTGGTGGACAAGTCCAACTGGTATAACATTTGGAGGGGAAAGTTTAAAAAGAGAACGGGGCACGAAACCCAGCGTTGAGCATGATGGCGTAGGGTTTTATGGAAGACGTTTACCCATCCCACGCAGGAGGGCGGATTTGGTTCGCCGCATCATGGAGAAAGACACCTAAAGCAATGAAGGGGTTGCGGCGTTTACCTGTTGCGATGAATAACGCATGAGAAGTGTCTCTACTGATTGGTGGGTTTGTAGACCCATGAGAGAGTCTGAGCAGAGCCTAGGGGGATTGAAGACTCTGCTCAGCACTGTTTGAATCAGACAGGGAATCTGATGAGAGTCTGAGAGAATCAGATAGGAATAAGATAGGGACCTATACTTACTGGAGAAAAGATAGAGAAGAGATGGGACTTTTAGAGTGTGTGAGGAAAACTGAGTGTTTAGAGTTTGTAAACTTAGGAACTGAGTGTGCATACATTCAACTTTATCAGTAACTAAACTTAAGTGGGTTTGAACTATATTCTTCTTTTTGTCTGTACTGCAACACGTTGCCCTCAATGGTTTTGATTTTACTTTGTAATAAAAAGTACTTATTTTTATTCAACTTAAAAAACAGTGCAAAGGCTTTAATTTACTAGTGAAGCTAGTTGGTGGCAGCAAAAAGGCAAAATTAGAAGCGGTGTTTGTCAATAGCCTATGAAAGGGCCTGGGGCAAGCATGTTAATGCTACAGGAGTCGCCAAACATCACGAAGTAAGACAACCATAAGTTGCAAGCTTGATAAAAATAAAATCACTCGAGGTGAGAAAGTGGATGGGATGTCTTCTCGATAACAGGAAGCCCACTTAGGGAATGACTGGGATACGGCAAGCACCGCTCTAATCCTGCTGTGATCTGCCTTTGGGTCTCAAGATGGGGAGAACAACAGGAAATGGACAGAACAGGTGCGAGCGAACAGATGATCCCAGAGCTGTCAGCGAGAACCAAGGAACCCCAAAGAACAGAAGGACAGCCTTGTTGGAACAGGCCACAGCCCATCCAGTCCAGCGTTCTGTCTCACACAGCGGCTCACCACTTGCTTCAGGGTATTCCCAAGCAGGTGTCTTCCCCTGCTCACGATTCCCTGCCAATGGCATTGAGAGATATATCCTGCCTCTCTCTCCAACCCCGGAGGTTGTCCGTAGGCAATCCATCAGGATAGCCATTGGATACCCTTGTTCTCCATGAACTTGTCCAATCCTTTCTTAAAGCCGTCAAGGCTGACAGCGGTACCCACTTCTTCTGGTTGGGCGTTCCCCAGCCCAGTAATCCTTTGGGTGAAAAAAAGGACTTTCTCGTCTGTGTTTGAGATCTAGCGGCCAAAAGTTGCACGGAGTGCCCCCAAGTTCTAAGTCCTGTGCGATAGGGAGAACAGTTTTTCCTTATCTACTTTTGTCCACCCCGTGTCTGGTTTTATAAACTCCAATCAGGTCCCCTCTTAGGGGCGTTTCTCTCCGTTCCCTCTCCGTCTCATCTCACCTCTGCTTCGCCACCAGGCGCAAGATGCAGATGGCTATCCCAAGGATGATGGCACTGCAGAACAAGCCCAGGAAAGCCAAGGTGGCCACGATGGTGACCAGGGTCCCTTTGGTCAGCACCTCGGGGCAGTCGCAGTCGGAGGAGGACGCTAGGCAGGAAGAGTCAACCGACAGGAGTGGGAGAAGGGAGAAGCCACCCCCGCAAACCCTCCATCCGTCAACGCTCCCCTTTTTTTACACAAGAGCCGTCTCTCTCTCTCAGCTGCTTGCGGGGAAGGGCCTCGGGCGAGGCTATCCCAAGCCAGGGCAGGGTCTGCGATAGGGGGAAGGAGAGGAAGATGTCGCCTTACATTGCAGGGAGGCCTGCTGGTGGTCCACGTCCACGTGGTGGAGGTGCCCGAAGTCTCTGTGCTCGGCTTCCTCCGGATACTGTCAACAAAGAATCAGACATCGTCGTCCCTCGAATGACGTTTTGCACCGGCCCGGCAGCTCCGTCTCTGCTGCATTGAGCAGAGACATCTGCTCTCATCTCCGTGGCCTCCATAGGTCTAGGAAGCACGCGGCTTACGGGACTTCACTGGGTCTCTCTGGAGAGTTGGACCACTTCTTTTTAATTCTAAGGGCATGCTCACCTGGGACGCTTTTACACGACCCCTAAAATCCGAGGCAAAGGGCTCCCAGATGCGGAGCTTGAAATTGTTTTCCCACCAGCTCCGGACTTTAAAAAAAATTAAGTACGACCACGGCCACCTAAGCGCGTCCCAGCGCATTTTCCAAGTACCTGGTCTCCGAAGGTGAAAAATTTTCTGATGCGGATTGCAAAGCAGTGAGTGCCGGGTTCTCCTCGCCTTCTGTTTGTTTGTTTTTTGCCCCCTGCCCCTTTAAGAGACTGGAATGCTTCCCGGGGCAGCTCCTGATTGCAGAGCTGAGGTGAGCCAGCATTCTTTTCTCCCTTTTTTTCTCCCTCCCCTCACGCAGACAGGGGCAAGGGAGTGCGGAGGGGTGGGAACACAGCAAGAGGAGCAAACCCCCAAGATCTCTGGTCCGAATTTAAGTTGCCAGCGGATCTTAGGGGTTGTGTAAAAGCGCCCATAGAAAATGTGGAAGTCCCTCTCTTTTATTTATTTATTTATTTATTTATTTATTTATTTATTTATTTATGAGTATTTTTACCCTGCCTTTCTCTTTGGAAAAGGACCCGAGGCAGCTTATAGTAATGAGGGACTTCCAAAGTACCTTTTTGAAGCTCTGATGCACATACTTAGGGTGCAAACCCACTCTTGTTATTTCTGGGGTGCTCCTATCCTGTTTCATTCCCCGCCAGGGAGTTTCCCCAGCTTCCCTTTTCTCGTAGCATCTCCCCCACCTCGAGAGGTGACCCACAGCCCAGAAGCAAAAGACACGGCCGGCGAATCGACAGAGACGCCGGCTCCGTCCTCACCCGCCTCAAGGCCCGACGGACGACATTCTCGTTCTCTTCGGCAACTCCCTCGTTCAGCCGGCCGTCTTCTGGAGAGGCACCTGGTTCGTCATTCCCTTCCCGCGAGGACGCAAGGAGGTTGAAATCAGGAGGATGAGCTCGGGATCGCTCTGCCCTGTTCGTTTTCGCTGGAAGCCAGAACGGGAGAAGCGGCTGCTGATCCGAATCATCAACAACGCAACTCAAAAAATTTAAACAAAAGGCCATCCGCTCCTCCTTCCCACAGCAAGCTTAGAACCTAAGAACCTAAGAAGAGCCCTGCTGGATCAGGCTAAAGGCCCATCGAGTCCAGCTTCCTGGATCTCACAGTGGCCCCACCAGATGTGTCTGGGAACGCATGAGACTAGATCTCTGTCTCCTGATCCCACTCCCCTGCCTCTGGCCCTTGAAATACCCCGGTTTTAAGCCTGGAGATGACACATCTCCATCATGACGAAGCTTCCCCGTGAATGCAAGTCCCTCCTTCTGTAGGATATGGTACGGAAGATAGAATTGGTAGCCGGAAGACACCGTGGGGATGTAAACAGAGGACTCGGCCGGTGGAACCTTCCAGGTTCGACTGCTGGCGTGAGTTGGAAGACCCTCCTTTGCCTGGCCGCTGCCAGGCCCCACCACACATAGGGAGCCAAGCTGGCCAGGGGGGGTGTATCCCAAGGCAGCTGCCCACATTTCACCTGCCCTCTGGAGAAAGGCGCCGTACCAGCTGCCGCAAGACTCACCCGCACAGGAGGCAACGATGCTGATGGAGAAGAGGTACGCCAAAAGCATCGTGGGGTCCAGGTCCCAATCCCAGACCTTCCGAGGAGCTCTGGCGACAGGGCGCTAAGCCAGGCCTCCAGAGAGGCAAGGGAGGTGCAAGGGATGCTGGGGGAAGAGACTGTGACATCACAGTGCCCCGGAACGTGTCCTGGACAACGGGGAGAGCCCCCGGGAAGGAAAGACACCAAGCTCTAAGGGGGAGGGGATGGGAATCCCGGCCTTTCCTGGTGGCTGGGCTGTCCCTCCTCCCTGTTTGTGGCTACAAAGGGAACCCCTGAATGGAGGGAATCTTTTTTTGGGGGGGTGTTGCAGATGCAGCAACGACAGCCATGTGTCGTGTCTGCCTTTTTGCGTTTGCTCTCGAAAGACTCACGGTCAGGGGTCAGCAGTCGAAGGGAGACGTCTCTTCTCCTTCCTGGGTCCACCCGCAACTGGGAGCAGGAACGCGTCGCCCTGGGGCCGCTATTCAAGGACTGCCTTCGCCGACAGACAGGAGCAGCCTCCCTCAAGTCTGGTTGCTTTGGGTTCTCCTCCTCCTCTCCCGACCCCCTCCCTCCCCATGGGCTCCGCTGCAGCCAAAGGATGGACCCAATCCAGCCTTCCAGACCGCTCGCGACAACTGGCACCCCCAGAAGGGACTGGTTTATTGAAGAAGCGACTGGTTTATTGAAGAAGGGACTGGTTTATTTCCCATGGCTTCAGAGACTAGGATGCGGGGCAATGGTTTCAAATTACAGGAAAAGAGATTCCATTTGAACATCAGGAAGAATTTCGTGACAGAGCTGTCCGGCAGTGGAAGATGCTGCCCCAAAGGAGGGTGGTGGAATCTCCTTCTTTGGAGGTTTTTAAGCAGAGACTGGGTGGCCATCTGTTGGAAGCCCTATGATTGGGGTTCCTGCACGGCAGGGGGTTGGACTGGATGGCCCCTGGAGGTCTCTTCCAACTTTATGATTCTATGATTTGACCCCTTCCACCCTCCAGGGCTGAATAAGATACACTGCGGCTCCCGGGACCAAACACAAGGTTTTTATTATTTACAACAAGGGCACCTCCAACAAGTCCTGGAGCCGCACCGGGCTTTCGAGGGGCCCCACGCGATCTCCATGCGCTGGAGACTTTCTCAACCACCACCCACACACATACGGCCTACCCAGAAGGGCAGCAGCGGGTGCCAGTCTCTGAGTGGGGGAGGGAGAGGGTCTGCAGCCCTGCCCGCCTCCTGTGGAGCTGGGGACCCGGGCGGCCGCTCAGCCGCAGCTCTTGGGCAAGCGGTAGACGCCCCCCGAGTAGACGAGCTGCTGGTCGCGCACTTTCTTCTGCAGGAAGCCCTGCAGCTCCGGGGCGTCGATCTCGGTCACCATGGGCCCCGTCATCACGAAGATCTTCAGCATGCTGTGGATGCGCTCCAGCGAGAGGCTCTCCAGGTTGGTCAGCATGGCCTGGATGTAGGTCCAGAAGAGCTGCGCCCGGAGGGGGGAAAATGCAACAAATAAATAAACAACCAGCCTTCAGGAAAGCCCTGAAAACCCATCTATTCAGGGAGGCCTTTGGCGACCTTTTCAGTTAATTTTCATTTTCATTTATTTCTTTTATTCCGTTTTATTTTATTTTATTTTATTTTCCTTGCCGTCAACGCCATCTTTTGTGTGTGTGGGGGGGTTATGGTTTCCCCCTTCTTTTAATGCCTCCTGCTTATTTTTATGCTTGTTTTTCTTTGTTTGCTTTTATTGTTCACCACCCCGAGTTCCTATAGGAAGATGCGGAGGTATATAAATGCAACAAACAAACAAACAAACAAACAAAGAGAGGCGTCGCTTGGCAAGGGAGAGGTGGCACCGGGGCAGGGGCAACTGCGGAGCAGCCCCTGGGGGAGCCTGGCTCTCTCTCTCTCCACCCCCCGAGACCAAGATCAGGCACCCCTCCATCAACGAGGGAAGAGAGTTCCCCTTCCTCTCGCCCACACCACCCCCCTCCTCGGCAAAGGCTTCTTGTGAGCCACGCCGTCGCCCCCCGCCCCCCCCCCACCTGCAGCTCCTCCTCCTTCTGGTCCGCCTGGGAGGCCATGGCCGAGTCGCCCTCCTCGTCGCTGTCGATCAGCACCACCTTCTCGGCCCGGTCCTTCTGCTCCTCCTCGATCACGGCGAAGGTGCCGGGGGGCTCCTCCCGCAGCACCCCTTGCTGCAGCCACAGGGTCATCTTGCGGCGCAGCGAGGCCGCCGGCACCTTCAGCGCCTCGCTCAGCTCTTCCAAGGTCCAGGTGCCTAAAAAGGGGGGGGGGCAAGGAAGGAGATCGCCCAAGAGGAACCATCGAGCCGGGGGAGGAAGCGGGCCGAAGCAAAACAAGAGAGGTTATAGGCTGTGTTTTAAGGAAACAGGCCAGAGCACGTGTAGCTTGGCTGCATTCGGTGAGTATCGACTGTTCGGAGCACACGTGTTACACATACGCAGAGCAGGGAACGCCTCTTCGCTCAACGCCAGGAGACCCACTGCAAGTCCAAGGAGGGTCACTGGTGCCAAACAGATGGCAAATGTTTCCAAAAGTGCCCTTCTCCTGCACTGGACGAGGGGCAGCCAGCCTCCATAGGCAGGACAGCTCCTCCCCCCCCCCCGGCTGAAAGGCTAAGGCAGTGCTTCTCAACCTTCCTAATGCCGCGACCCTTTAATACAGTTCCTCATGCGGTGGTGACCCCCTTGCCCTGCTTGGAAGAGGCCACCAGCCCCCTTGGGCAGGCCACTGCCGCAGGGGCCATATAGAGAACTTCCCTCTACAGGCACCCTCAGCCAATCGCAGCCTCTGGTGCCATTGACTGACATCCCCTCCAACCTATCAAGCTGTGACTCACTCCCCACCCTCCTCCCCCTCCTCCTCCAGACCCAAGCCGTCTGTGCCTTTTTCTTCACTGGCTCACGGCGACCCCCTGTGAAATGGTCGTTCGACCCCCCCAAAGGGGGTCCCGACCCCCAGGTTGAGAACCATTGGGGCGAAGGCTCCGGCAGGCCTACCTTTGCTCTGGAAGTGGAGGATGATGGCGGCATGCACGGGCGACACCGAGAGGGAAAGGCTCCGGTCCGCCAGCTCCACGTCCAGGTTCACCAAGCCCAGGTGGGGCTTCCAATTCAAGGTCCTCATGGCCTGCACAAGGAGAAGGGGCACTCAGCCACCTGCCAAGGGGCAGCCAGCGAACGCCACCCCTGCAAAGTCCTCCGGTTCCTTTTCGGGAATGACCCTTAGTGGAGCATCTTCTGCTTCCGGGGTCGCAGCTGTCCTGCGTGGCATTATGTGTGCTCACTGGGCAGAGGAGGAGCCCCCCCGCCCCCCCCAGGGCCACGCGAGTGGGCTGGGGTGGGGCGACACCCTCCCCTCCTCCCTCACCTTCAGCTTCTCGTACTTCTTGGCGTAAGCCTCCATGGCCTCCCGGATGGCTTCGGGGAGCTCCAGCTTCTCCTCTTTCAGCGGCGGCCAGAACTCACTCGAGAGGATGATGGCCATGAGGCTGAAGGGGGGGCGCTCCTCTTCCGGCAGCTTCTGCTCCTCGTCGTGAATGTTGGTGTTGATGCGGCGAGAATCTGCCATGTCCTGAGGAGGGGGGGGGGGAAGAGCGGCGCTGCAGGAAACGCCGTCAGTCTGGCTTGCCAAGGGAGGAGTGGGGTCAATGTTTGGGGTCTGCCGCCGGGGTCCGGCACACCCTTGACTTCAGCAAGGGCGCTTTTACACGACCTCTAAAATCCGCCTGCAACTTAAATTCGGAGCAGAGATCATGGGGGTTTTGTCCCTCTTCCTGTGTTCCCACCCTTCCGACCTCCATTGCTCCTGTTTGCAGCGAGGGGAGGGAGAAAAAAAGGGAGAAAAGCTCACCTCCGCTCGCAGTCTGAGCAGCCCCGAGCAGCCCCGTAGGAATTCCTGTCTCTTAAAGGGGCAGCGGGGACAAAAACAACAACAAAAAAAGAACCAGAAGGCTCCCAGCCCGGCATCCACAGCTTTACAATCCGCACCAGAAGATTTTTTTACCTCTGGAGACCAGGTACTTCTAAAGTGCGCTGGGACACGCTTAGGTGAGCGTGGTCGTACTTAATTTTGTTTAAAGTCCGCAGCTGGTGGGAAAACAATTTTAAGCTCCACATCTGGGAGCCCTTTGCCTCGGATTTTAGGGGTCGTGTAGAAGCGCCCCAAGAGACCGGGCCGAAGCGGGAGATGCCTCCGACTCCACCAGGGCCCTGCTTGTTTATCTCCAAAAGGAGGAGGCTTATGGGGAAGACCCAGAGCCCAGGTGAGAGCAGGAGGTGGGTGGGCGGGGGGTCAGGTTCCTCTTCCCGGCACTGTGAGTCAGAGGAGATGATAAACAAACAGAAAGAAGGTGTGCCGTTTGTGTTGACTGATGATGAGAAGGAAGATGATAAAGAGGGAGAGACATCGCGAAAACGGGAGACGTGTACGAAAAGCATAAGAACAATATCCTTAGAGGAGCTGGGAAGCACACAGGAGCAGAAAGAACCCGAGGTCCTGTGGGCAATAGAGGAATTAGAGGATGAGTGGGAGGAGCGTGACATAGGTGGCGCGCGGGAGGTGAAGAGAGAGAATGACAGTTGGGAAGAGGGGAAAAAGACAGTTGGGACTCAGACTCTGGAGAGCCGCCTGAGTGAGAAGGGACAGGTGATCCGGTCTAAGAGAAATGAAGAGATCACCTGGGCCGTCACGGTCAAACCTCTAGGCTGGCCAGAGAATTCGGAGAAATTTCAAAGAGAATGGCGGAGGGGCAAGAATATAGTCCCCATGCCCCTTTGGGCGAGGCATCCCTGTTGTGGCACGCCGTGCCAGGGTCGGGCGAAAGGAATGCCTCCTTTCCCTTAGAAGATCCGGAGATTGTGATTAACCCGTTTGAAACCAGTTTGACAGATACTTTGTTATTAGAGAAAGTTGATAAACCTTATTCGATGGTTGAAGTTTGTAATGAAGAAGCAACCTACAGAGAATTCAAATCTGTATGTAATAAAAACCCGTTTAATGTTGAACCAGCAATCACGCCTCATCTCGTCTGTGAATCTGAAAGATCCAATTATCACAAGGAACCCTCACAGGCACCCAAAGCAAACACCCATCCCAGTCTGTGGGGACAGCAGCCACCTACTTTCAACATGACCTCACAGTAATGCATCTGAGCTTCTCCAAAGCGCAGCTTCAGCAGCTCTACGTTCCGGATTTCCCTGAGACAAGAGAGAGGCAAAAGAATGCAGGCAGGCGGTCCCCCAGGGAGGCGCAGGCCGTATAAAGGCATGTGTTGCCCCTGCCTCCCCCTTGGATTACAGCGTGGTCCTTTCGCTATGTCCTCCTGCCTTCCTCGGCGGAAGAATCGATCTCCGGCCCTCACCTCTCGGCGCTGTAGTTAAACTGGTGCAGCAGCCGGTCAGCCAGGAGGGTGCGGTACTCGTTGATGAAGAGGTCTTTGCTGCCGTAGATGCTCACCAGAAGGCTGATGATGTCCGAGGAGCGGCGCTTGGAACTCGACTTTCCTGGCAGGACAGAGAGAGGGAGGACGCATGACCTACGGTTTCCCCGGGGAAGGTGGAAGCCCAAGGACTCCTCTAGAGCTGCGGTTCTTGAGGTCTAAAAACAGGGTGGTCCACGCTTTCAGCGCCCTCGGCTCTTTGATTTAGCAACGAACTCCAGTACTGGGAAAATAAACCCTCAGACTTGATCCTCGGGGAGGAAACATGTAACTTGCACTCCCTAACGGGTTCCTTTTCCACGTGGATGTAGTGATATCATTGCCCATATTTCTGAGCCCCAAGATTGGTCAAGCACAAAGGAAACTGAAGGCCTAGGAGGGCTGCTTGACATATATTTCCCAGCAGTCCCCAGGACCAAGCAGATACCAGAATGTGCTGAAGAAGGCCAGAGCAAACAGGAGGCCAGGAAAACAGGATATCAGGATACACAGACCAAGAGCCCCTTTCCGTCCTTATCAGTAATGCCTCACTAGCTAGGGAGCATTTTCCCCCCACCTATGGATTCTATTTCCTGTGCATGTTTACTGAGTATAGTCTCACAGATAAGGCTTGCATTCTCCTCCCACTGAGGGATGTCTCCCTGTATCTATTGTGCTTGCTCTCTTAATAAACACTGGTCGCTCGAGCAGCAGGGGCAGAAGGGAGAATCATCACCACACAGGAGGAGAATCATCATCACACACTTCCACACGCGCAGCCCACACTCACATGCACGCATGCCTCCACACATTCAGACACACAGAGACATCCATGGAGTCCAGATAGAGAATGCTGCCTAAGCACCAGATATTGCACCCCGAAACTCTGTGTCCCGTGTGATTCGTAACGCAACACGTGGAAGTTCCCCAATGACGGTGAACCTCGCTCCTTTTGAGCCTCGCCCTATCTCGCCGGATTGCTGCGAGGGCGACACGTGGGCAGAAAGGAAATCGGAGGCGCAGAACCTCTGGGCCTAACACACCTCCCACGAGCCACCCAACAGAGAGGCCACGAGGTGCTAGCTGTCTAGGAAGAACGTAGCTGCCCCTTGCCTTTGCCAGCCATCGGAAATCTCTCTTTTTTTAAAAAAAAAACTAGACCGAGTCCGGGTCCGTCAGTGTGCCGTCCAAGGCAACGTACCTGGGTCAGCATCGACCGGATCCGGGACCCAATCCTCTGGGTCAGACGCGTCGTCGTCGCTCTCCTGGCCGTTCTCGAGAGTCACCGGATCCGCTTTGGAGAGCTCGTTGGCCAAATCGCCAGATCCCTCGGCGTCGCCCGTCAAGCCGGCCACAATCTGCCGCACGGTGTCCTCCCTGGTTCTGTGAGGAGGAGGAGGAGGAGGACGGAGGAGGAAGGAACGGCCTGTAGTCCAAACTCATAAGAACCTGAGAAGAGCCCTGCTGGATCAGGCCAAAGGCCCATCGAGTCCAGCTTCCTATATCTCACAGGGGCCCCACCCGATGCGTCTGGGAGCACACGAGACTAGATCTCTGTCTCCTGATACCACTCCCCCCTGCATCTGGCCCTTGAAGGACCCAGGTTTTAAGCCTGGAGATGACACATATCTCCATCATGGTTTGTCACCTGGGATGGACTTTTCCTCCAGGAATCTGTCCAATCCCCCTTTGAAGGCCTCCAGGCCAGATGCCATCACCACCTCCTGTGGCAGGGAGTTCCACAGACTTAACAACACGCTGGGTAAAAACAATTTTCTTTGGTCTGTTCTCACTCTCCCAACCCTCAAATTGAGTGGATGTCCCCTAGTTCTGGTATTTTGTGAGGCGGAGAACAGTGTCCCTCTATCCGCTTGACTCATGCCCTGCATTATTTTGTACGTCTCAATCCTATCCCCCCCTCAGGCACCTTTTTTCCAGACTAAAGAGCCCCAAATGTTTTAGCCTTTCCTCATAAGGGAGGTCCTCCAGCCCAACTCAGCACTAAGACCCTGAGCTGATGTAGCCCCAGCACTTAAACTCTGGCATGGACCTATCCTGCTCATTTCGGGAGGGTGCTAAAAAGCATGCCCGGCATTCACTGCCAGCCAACTCCAGCTGCTGCTGCGCTTTCAGGAAACCAAAGTCTCCCCCCGCCTTACCTCAGGTACTTCCTGATGGGCTCACAGGCCACCTCCAGGATCACCATGGAAGGGTCCAACTCCCGCAGGGCCTTGATGGCAGAGATGTACAGGGTGATGATGTCCGATGTGTTCACCCCTGAGGGAGGATTGGGTAGGGGGGAGACAGAGGGGCTGCCATCCTTCTGCCGGGGAAAGGGCGACTGCCTGGGCATTCCCCCTCCCCCTCCCCACACCCCATGCGCCAGAGATCTGCGTTGGAAGGAGGGACGCGCCCACGTCAAAGCTGATCTGCTGCGCTCCGTGCATCCCAGGGAAGGCCCCCCCCATTCGATTCCGGGAGGTTGGTGCTCGGGGTCTCGGTGAGGGAGGGGGCAGACGCTGGCACAGGCCGATCGAACCTGTTGCAGATTCTAATTTAGAGGCATCCCGGTCCCGTTTTCTTTTCCCACCCGAGGCTTCCTCAACTACCACCTCTTTGTGCTCTTTTGCAAGAGGCCTGCAAGAGATAACCACTACCCTTCTCAGTTTGTAAAAGGAGAGGCAGACGCCCGTCCAAGGCCCAGCATGGTCCTTCGGACAGTGTGGGCTCCGAAGGCAAGCTGACGCGTTCTCCTTTCCGCCTCAAAAGCTCCTGCTTCCCAGTCCTGCTGGCGCTCTCCCCCTTTTCCTCTTGAGTGCCATCACTCACAACTTGGGGTGATGACTTCCCCAAGCCAGTTGTGCCCTGTGTGAAAACGGCCCGTCTGCCTGGCACACCCAGGTCCAGGCAGTTAAGAACCTAAAAACCTACAAAGAGCCCTGCTGGATCAGGCCAAAGGCCCATCGAGTCCAGCTTCCTGTCTCTCACAGTGGCCTCACCAGAGGCGTCTGGGAGCGCACGAGACTAGATCTCTGTCTCCTGATCCCACTCCCCTGCATCTGGCCCTTGAAGTACCCTGGTTTTAAGCCTGGAGATGATAGATCTCCATCATGGTTTGTCACCTGTGATGGGCTTCTCCTCCAGGAATCTGTCCAATCCCCTTTGGAAGGCATCCAGACCAGATGCCATCACCACCTCCTGTGGCAGGGAGTTCCACAGACTAACAACGCGCTGGGTGAAAAAAATATTTTCTTTTGTCTGTTCTTACTTTCCCAGCCCTCGATTTGAGTGTATGTCCCTTAGTTCTGGTATTTTGTGAGAGGGAGAAGAGCGTCCCTCTCTCCACGTGACTCATGCCCTGGTTGCCTTGACTCAGTAGCGGCGAGGGGGAAGAGAAAACCCAACTCCCCTGCCTATTTTCTCTCCGACTGCCCCTGGGAGAAGAGTCAGAAAAACCCACCGGGATGGAGAAGGCGCATTTCTAAGGCGCTTTTCAGGGAGCTGAGAAGCTCCTGCCGCTGGTTGGTTCTTTCCAGACAATATTTCAGATCTTCCACGGCAGGCTTTGACTCGGGGAAATCTGTAGAGACCAAAAAGGAGGCCAAGGTCTGAGCCAGGCAGACACAGGCCAGCATCGTTCACCCGCGGTGGGCGAAGGCTCCACAAGCCCTCAGCTTTGATGCTGGACAGCTGAACCCCTGGAAAGCCCTCGGCCCAGGTACGCAAGAAGTGGCCCTTGATATATTTTAAAGTTGATAGAACTTAGGTGAATAGATAAAATATAATGGGTTGATCATGTTTATGATTTACCTATAGATTAGATGGGATATCTGAAGTCAAACTTACTATCTTCACCCTTTGTACTAGATGAAAGCAGATATAAATATATGCCTATCGCATAATGAGCTAGAGAAATAGACTTTAAAGTGCTTAGTAAAATGAAGAATTAGGACTAAATAAGGCTAGTTTAATACAATAACCCCCTGCTGATCACGGGGGTTAGGGACCCACCCCACCTGCGATGCATGAAATTCCGTGATATGCGGAAGGGGGGGTGCTGGGGCAGGGGGGCAATCGTACGCCTGTCCGAGACATCTTGGCGTGGTGCGCACAGGCAGTGTTGCGGGATCTGACCTCCCGCCGCCGCCTGCCCGCACCGCCCGAGACTTCTCGGAGGGGCCAGGGGGGCGGGGAGCGACGCGATCGCTCCCCGCCGCCCCCCTGCGCGGCTCCGAGGTGCACATACTGCGATCCCGCGATATAGCGGGACCGCAGTACCTGAACCGCGAAATGGCGGTGTTGGTGGTGGGGGACTGTACTGTACTTTGTCATTTTCACTTTTTGTACTTGATGAAGATGGAGTTAAGGAACGATAAATGATGGAAAAGAAGAATGTAAATTTGGAATATTCCAAACACTTGGGCTGAAATATTGGGAAAATATATGCAACTATGCCACACGGCAACACACAAGCAATATCTTTGTTTTAACTTGTAATGTTTAGAAAGAGTCATAGAATCATAGAATCATAGAGTTGGAAGAGACCTCAAGGGCCATCTAGTCCAACCCCCTGCCACGCAGGAACCCCCATCACAGTATTTCCGACAGATATTTCCAGCCTCTGCTTAAAAACCTCCAAAGAAGGAGACTCCACCACCCTTTGTGGCAGCATCTTCCACTGCCGGACAGCTCTAAAGTTCAATCAAATATTTTTTTAAAAAAAATGAAGTGGCCCTGATGGCAGGAAACTGGAGCGTGTGCGCACACCCACCCGCACACCCACACCCTGCACACCAAGGGATTTCACTGGTTCAGACATTGGGCCCACCTCGGATAATGCCGAAGAGTTCTTCGATGCGCATGCTGGCGTACTGGCGGTAGAAAAAACGCTGGACGTGGCATCGCCACCGCTTGAGGGTGCTACCAGCTTCCCGGCCGGGAGGGGCCCCTGTGCCTTCCTGCAGGAACACTCGGCTTAGCCAGCCGAGCACTTTTTCAATCCACTGCAGCGCAAGGAAGAGGAGGGGAGGGTCACCCCAACGACTAAAAAGGGTCTCCCCCCCCCCCCCGTCCCAAGGCAGACCCTCTGGCCCAGCCGCCTCTTCCCAAACCTCACAATTCTGGTGGCGTGCAGGGAATGGCGGACCCCCCCCCCGTATCCACTGGCGATCGATTCCGGGACTCCCCACGGATACAGAAATCCGTGGATAAGAGCGAACGCTCTTATCTGGGGTGGCAAAGGTGATGAGGCGGGGAAGTTGAAGGAGGTGGCAGTGGTGGCCAGGGAGGGGTTAAAAGAGAAGCCTTCCCCCCCTCCCAGCCTGCAAACCCTGAGAAAATAAATTTTACTTTTGCAAGAAGCCCTCCTCCTCGCTGCCACCACGGGCCAGCCAGGCACTCTCCGGAGGGGTGGAGGACATCGGGGTTGGTGGCAGAAAGAGGCGCCCACGCCACGCCACTCACTGAGGGCTTCTTGCAAAAGTAAGTTTTATTTTTATTTTTATTTTCCCCCTCCTTGCCACTCCCCGATCACCACCCGCGGATCACTGAATCAGCGGTTAGGGAATCAGCGGATACGGGGGGTTCTACTGTACATCCCCTATGGAACGGCTTGTGGGCCTCCACCCCTCCCACGCGGGGAGTCTGCCCTGCCCACACACCTCTTGGAACTCGGCCAGGAAGGAGCGTTCGTACTCCCCCCGGCATCGCCACTCCATCCGCTCTTTGATCATCCGGTGCAGGATGTTGGTGACGGCGTCCGCGCTCACTCGCTCCAAAAGGTTCAGGCTGTGCCTGGAGGGAGAAGGGTCTTTTATCGAGGGGGTGGGGGAATGACCATGGAGAACTCCCCAATCCCCTACCGCAGTGGTGGCAAACCTTCGGCCCTCCAGATGTTTCGGACGCACCATTCCCACCGTCCTTTGTCACTGGCAATCTAAGCTCGGAATTCTGGGAGTTTGGGGGGGGGGGTCCCAAACATCTGGAGGGCCGAAGGTTCGCCGCCGCCGCCGCCGCCACTGGTTGCCCGAGAGAAACCGCAGCCCCCACCTCCTGCCTGCCTCTGGAGAGACTCAGCAAGCCCCAAACATTTTGCTCAAAGCAAAAAGCAAAGCGTTTCGGCTTATATACCGCCCCTTACCACTTCAAGTAGTCTCCGGGTGGTTTGCAGTTTTTTTAATTACAATATGCAGGCTACACATTGCCCCCCGCCCCCCAAGCAAGCTGGGTACTCATTTGACCGACCTCGGAAGGATGGAAGGATGAGTGAACCATGAGTCGGCTACCTGGGATTGAACCCCCAGGTTGTGAGCACAGCTTTAGCTGCAGGACAGGCATTTAACCACTGCACCACGAAGCTCAGGGAACCAGCAGGGAACCACAGCCACCCGACCCATTCCATCCTCCTGAAACCATTCCAAGACCCAGGCTTCCTTCTGGGAAGACCCAGCCTCTATGGCAGGCATGTCCAAAGTCAGGCCCAGGGGGTCAAATGCGGCTCGTTTTCAAATTCTCAGTGGCCCGCGGCTTCTTGTCCCCACTGGCTCAGCCTGTCACACATCCCTGTTAGCTGTCCCCTCCCTATATTGGACAGAGATGTCAGCTTGCAGTTTTATGGTTTGCCTGCCCTCCCTGCCTCTGTCCATCCCCCCAGCCACCTGTCCAGCCTACCCATCCCCAGCTCCGTTGCTGTAGCATCCTCCCCACCTCTTTGCGTGTTACAGAGACTTGTCCAAGGTCCGGCCCGGGTGCCAATTGCGGCTGAATGGTCAGCCCCCCACACATTTTCACCTCAGCAAAAAGTTTGGACACCCCTGCTCTACGGTCACGCGGCGCTAGGCCTAGGAATGGCTTCCCGGCACGACTTTTCCGGCAGAAGGTACCCACAGGATGTCGTTGAGCCGCCGGAACTGCTCCAGGGCGGTCGGGCACCAGCACCGGTCCTTCTTGCAGCCACAGCCCGGACAGTGCGGGCCCCCTCCTCCGGGTTCGACCTCTTCCACCTCGCTATCCGGCTCGTTCTCGCCCACGTGGCTCAGGCCCTCCGCCGGGGCCCAGTCCTTGCTCTTCTTCCACTGGTGCATGTAGATCTTGAAGCTGCGGCTGTAAAAGCGCTGGATCATCTCCTGGAAGGACGTGGTGGTGGAAAAGAAGAGGATGGCCCGGAACATGGTGTAGACTTTCTCCCGCAGGCCCTGGGAGCCGGTCTCCAGCAACAACCCTTCCCGGGACCACATTTCGAGAAGGTCCAGGCTGCGAAGGTAGGGATCCAGCCGGCGCCGGAGCAGGGAAAAGGCGTCCAGCAGCAAGAGGGAGCACTGGGGTTCCTCGGCGGTGTTTTCGTACTGCGCCACGCAGTTCCAGAACTCGGGCGCGACGTTGGCCTGCAGGTCGACCTGCAGGACTTCCGAGAACCATTCCTCCAACGCCGCGTGCAATCCGTACGCTCCCAGCACCTCCACGGCCGCCTGCAGGTCGTCGTCACCCTTCGGGGGCTCAGCCACGCCAGAGCGGGGAACCGCCTGAGGAGCAAAAGGACTACGTTGGGTGGCGAGGGCTGACCTGTGGCGAAGCTCAGGGGGGCACCCCAAGGCAGCTGGCTGGAGAGAAATGCTGACTCTTCCCCCCACGCCCCAAATATTCGGAGGACCAGAAGTTCCCCAGAAGCAGGCTGCGCTTAAGCAGCTGGTCGCCCTGGCCCAAGCTGCAAACCCGCTGGCATCTAGAGGCCCAAACAGGGCACCCGTCCTTTGAAAAAGACATTTCTTCTCACCTACCCGGCAATTAAGATTGCACCAGGGGGCCCTTCAGAAAGGGGGGGGAGCTTTAAAAATAAGTAAAAACACAATAACTTAATAAACAATTTCAGAGAAGGGTAGCTGTGTTAGCCTTTTCAGGAATTGCAGGCAAATGTCAAAGAAAAACAAAAGACACAAAAACACTAACTTTCATATTTCAGTTTAAAAAAAAAGAGGTTTGGAGCCAGGCAGCCATTAAAACAAAAGCAAAATTAAACTAGGGGTGATACCTTCATCGGCTGTTAGAAGGTATCGCCCATAGTCTCCTTTCATATTTTAAATGTAAGGTTTCGTGGACACCTCGACTTCTTCAGAAGTAGAGCTGCAGAAGGAGGCGTGTAAGATATAATATGTGTGCAATGTCATATGCAATATAATATTTTCTTTGCTGTTTGCCTTAATAAACAATAAACACCGAAAACATTGAACAGGAGCAAGACGGGCTCTCTATAAAAGAAATAAACAAACTTTGCCCCATTAAAAGCAGGGCAGCTCCCCCACCCCCTTCCTCGCCTAGCGTTGTCCCTGGGCAGGCAAGAGGGGCAGGGGATGCTCACCTACCCCCCACCCTATCTATCTATCTATCTATCTATCTATCTATCTATCTATCTATCTATCTATCTATCTATCTATCTATCTATCTATCTATTTATTATTTGCTTGCTTGCTTGCTTGCATTTTTATCCCGCACCGATCTCCCAGAAGGGACTGAGAGGTTTACATAAATGTAAATACCTGTATTTATTTATTTCATTTTTATCCCGCACCGATCTCCCAGAAGGGACTCTGGACGAGTTTACATAAATGCAAGTACAGTATTTCTTTATGTTGCATTTTTTTTTAAAATCCCGCCCCGATCTCCCAGAATGGGGCTCCGAGCGGTGGATAGAAATGCAAATCATTAAAATTAAAATTAAAAAAAAATGCACCAGCACCCGAACCCTTTGCACTCTGCGCATCCCTTGCCCCCTGGTGCCGCCGCCCCCCCACCAACCCACATACAACCTTTTTGGGGTCGAGGGCGCTCCCCCCCATCCCCTTCCAAACCCCGCACCCCAAAACCCACCAGGCCGAGGGCGGCGGGCGGCACCAGGCCGGTGCTGAGCGCCTGCCAGGCGGCCGAGAGGTCCATGGCGGAGGAGGAGGAGGATGAGGAGGAGGAGGAAGGAAGGAAGGCAGGGCGGGGGCGGCGGGCGCTTCGTTCCCCTCCGCCTCTCCTTAACGGGCGGGCCTGTTGGCGGTGGCGGTGGCGGTGGTGGTGGAGGCCGGAGCCGGGCGAGGAAGAGAAGCGGCGGCGGCGAAGGAGACCGGAGTTCCCCCTCCCGGGATGAGCCAGCAAGGGGCGGCCTTGCAGAGTTACAACAACGAGCTGGTGAAATGTGAGCGCCGGGCCTGGGCCTGGGACTGGGAGGCGGCGGGGGAGAAACTAGGCCTCGGCGTTGCCATGGCGACGCGGCCTAGCTGGGGGAAAATGGAGGCGCGGGCGCGCCGTGGCGGGGGTGGGGGGAGGAGGAAGCGCCTGGCTCAACTCTCTTTTTTGGATGGTGGCGGAGGATGATGGGCTTCCCCTGGGTGGGAGGGAGGGGGGGTTCACAAAGGCCAGGCAGAGAAGGGTGGGGGGGGGTAACTGAGTTAAAACAGGGCACGGCCAGGGTTAGGCCTGTCCAAATTTCGGCCCTCCTGATCTTTTGGGACCACAACTCCCATAATTCTAAGCTTAGACGGCCAATGGCAAAGGACTGTGGGAGTTGCGGTCCAAAACAAATGGAGGGACGAAGTTTTCGGCTTTAGACAGCCATGTCCAAACTTCGCCTCTCCAGATGCTTTGGGACCACAGCTCCCACAGTCCTTTGACATTGGCAATAGAGGCTTGGAATTCTGGGAGTTGTGGTCCAAAACATCTGGAGGGCCAAAGTTTGGACATGCCTGCTAGTAGCATGTCTAGAGTCTAGCATGTCCAAACTTCAGCCCTCCAGATGTTTTGGACCACAAACTCCCACAGCCCTTTGCCATTGGAAATACAGGCTTGGAATTCTGGGAGTTGTGGTCCAAAACATCAGGAGGGCCAAAGTTTGGAAGTGCCTGCGTGGTGGCGAATTTTCAGCTGTCCAGGGGTTTTGGACCACAACTGCCAGAATCTGGAGCCTGTGCTGCCGATGGCAAAGGACTGTGGAAGTTGTGGTCCAAAACATATGGAGGGCCAAAACTTTGGTACCATTGCTCTAGGACAGTGGTGGCGAACCTTAGGCACTCCAGAGATTTTTTGAACCACAACTCCCACAGTCCTTTGCCATTGGCAATGCAGGCTTGGGATTCTGGGAATGATGGTCCAAAATGCCTGGAGGGCTGAAGGTTTGCCACTGCTACTCTGAATCTAGGGCAGTGGTTCTCAACCGGCGGGTCCCCAGATGTTCCTGGACTGCAACTCCCAAAAGTCTTCGTCACTAGCTGATCTGGCCAGGATTTCTGGGAGTTGCAGTCCAGGAACATCTGGGGACCCACAGGTTGAGAACCACTGATCTAGGGGCGCAGCTCCCAGAATCCCCCTCCTTAGCCAGCGATTCCAGCCAGGGGGGATTCTGGGGGATGTAGTCCCCTCCCAAGGTGGCAACAGCCACAAAGAGGCCTGTGGGCCAGCCAGGGTGCTGAGCGCAGGTTGCTCCCTTTCCTAGGCATCGAGGACCTCTGCCTCAAGAGGGACGAGCTGAACAAGCAGATCCGGCAGGAAGAGGAGGAGAAGAGCAAGCTGCAGAATGACATCCGGATCCTGACGGAGAGGCTGGCCCGCATCAACGAGAACTTGGCCCGCAAGATGGCCTCCAAGAACGAGTTCGACAAGACCATCGCCGAGACTGAGGCGGCTTACATGAAGGTGGTGTTATTGTTGAATATAGTGGTTAAATCAGTGGTTCTCCACCTGTGGATCCCCAGATGTTCCTGGACTGCAACTCCCAGAAGTCTTCATCACTAGCTGAGCTGGCCAGGATTTCTGGGAGTTGCAGTCCAGGAACATCTGGGGACCCACAGGTGGAGAACCACTGGGTTAAATGCCTGTCCTGCAGGTAAAACTGTGCTCACGACCTGGGGGTTCAATCCCAGGTAGCAGGCTTAAGGTTCACTGAGCCTTCCATCCTTCCGAGGTTGGTAAAATGAGTACCCAGCTTGCTGGGGAGGGGCAATGTGTAGCCTGCATACTGTAATTAAACTGTAAACTTAACTACTTGAAGTGGTATGGGGCGGTATATAAGCAGAACACTTTCTCCAAATATTGATACGTAGAGAGAGAGGCAACATCTTTGGAAGGGACGAAGCAAAACCGGCTGTTTATCTTTATTCATTTATTTTGAATGTTCGTTCCTCCACCTTTCTGCTTGGAAGAGAACCCAAGGTGGCTTACAATAATGAGGGACAATATACAGCCCAGAACATTTTAAGACATATTCAAGGTTAAGAACAGGGAATTAAAAGAGGTATCGTAGAACATTCAATGGTAACAATAAAGCTACAAAAAGCACCATCGTAGCCATCATCAAGTCAATAGCTTATGTTAGTGTTTCCCCCACCTGGACACAAGTTCCAATAAGACGGGAGTCTAACCTTTGCCCTGCCTGGAAGACTCAAGTTCCAACTCTAGCTGTATCTCCATTGTTTTTAAAAAAAGGTGAAATGCAGAGAGAGAGAAAGCAAAACCGTGGCGAGGAGGTAGCAAAGGTTTTTCTCCTGAGACTCCCAGGTGCTAGCCAATGGGGCCAACCAAACCACAGTGTGGGTGGACACATGGATCTAGATCGAGGGAAGTGATAGTACCAATCTATTCTGCTCTGGTCAGACCCCACCTGGATGGAGTCCTGTGTCCAGTTTTGTGCGCCTCAATTTAAAAAGGATGTTAACCACCTCGAGCGGGTGCAGAGGAGGGCGACCAGGATGGTTGAGGGTCTGGAGGAAATGTCTTATGAGAAACGGCTTAGGGAACTGGGAATGTTTAGCCTCTCTAAAAGAAGGCTGAGAGGGGATATGATAGCCATGTTTAAATATTTGAAAGTATGTCATATTGAAGAGGGAACAGGTTTGTTTTCCATGGCTTCAGACACTAGGACTCGGGGCAATGGTCTCAAACGACAGGAAAAGAGATTCCATTTGAACATTAGGATGAACTTCATGGCGGTTAGAGCTGTCCGGCAGTGGAATATGTTGCCACAAAAGGTGGTGGAGTCTCCTTCTTTGGAGGTTTTTAAGCAGAGGCTGGATGGCCATCTGTCGAAAATATTGTGATGGGGTTCCTGCATGGCAGGGGGTTGGACTAGATGGCCCTTGAGGTTTCTTCCAACTCTATGATTCTATTCTATGATCTTCTTCTAGTCCTTCCCTGGAGTAATTTGCTGTGAGGTTCTGAAGGGCAGCTGCATAAATACAAATATTTTTTTCCAGTTTTATCCTTGTATGTTATTTTGCTTTTTCTGCTCACCAGATTTTGGAAAGCTCCCAGACCTTGCTCAACGTCTTGCGGAAAGAAGCAGGGAATCTAAGTAAAGCCACGGAATCGAAAAACACAGCACCCAAAGACAACTGAATGTTTTGGCTCGGCGTTCCCATCGTTGATCATTAAGGGGCAACTCCAGGCTCTTCTAGAGACTGAGCAGACACTGCGGGATTCTTAGGTAAATGTGTAATAAAGTGTTACTTGTTTTTCCAAAACACTTTGTTTTGTTCAACAAGAAGTATGTGACATGGTGCTGAGCTGGCAACTTTATGGAATAAACACACAGCAAACAGTGGTGGGTAAATTTGTTTTCCAGAAGCTGTTCTGGGCTGCCGAGGTCCATTTCTTCAGGTGCATGGAAATTTTGTTTGCGAAAATTGGCTACCATCCAGAAACGTTGTGTTTGGAGGAGCTGCCTGCGAAATGGGAAGGCTTCTTCAGCTCCCTTGCTGTTCCTGCCACTACTGGGCTAGAGGACCCCCCTTATGAGGAAAGGCTAAAACATTTGGGGCTCTTTTGTCTGGAAAAAAAGGTGCCGGGGGGCGATATGATTGACACGTACAAAATAATGCAGGGCATGAGTCAAGTGGATAGAGGGAAGCAGTTCTTCCTCTCACAGAATACCAAAACTAGGGGACATCCACTCAAATTGAGGGCTGCGAGAGTAAGAACAGACAAAATATTTTTTCACCCAGCGCGTTGTTAGCCTGTGGAACTCCCTGCCACAGGAGGTGGGGATGGCCCCTGGCTTGGATGCCTTCAAAAGGGGATTGGACAAATTCCTGGAGGAAAAGTCCATCACAGGTGACAAACCATGATGGAGATGTGTCATCTCCAGGCTTAAAACCGGGGTACTTCAAGGGCCAGATGCAGGGGAGTGGTATCCGGAGACAGAGATCTAGTCTCGTGCGCTCCCAGAGGCATTTGGTGGGGCCACTGTGAGATCCAGGAAGCTGGACTAGATGGGCCTTTGGCCTGATCCAGCAGGGCTCTTCTTAGGTTCTTATGTTCTTATGGAGTGGTATCAAGAGACAATGATCTAGTCTCGTGTGCTCCCAGACACATCTGGTGGGGCCACTGTGAGATGCAGGAAGCCGGACTAGATGGGCCTTTAGCCTCATCCAGCATGGCTCTTCTTAGGTTCTTATGCCAGGCACAGGATTCTCATCAGGAACAGGATTACCTCTGCGTTCTGGCCTAGTTTGTAGCAAAGCCACGCTTGCAGCGAAGCACCTCAACAACGGGCTGAAGGCGTCAGCCACATCAGGACAGGCGAGGCAGGATGAGTTAAGGCACAGCTTGGTCACGGCTGAAGGGGGAAGCCGTGAGAGAGGAACCGTCCTTCCAACCAACAACCAGAAGCCATGTTCCCGTCAAGGCGGCTGGAACTGCACCAAATTGCGGCGGGGGCGGGGAGCCCACGCTGCGTGTCTCAAAGCCAGCGGGGTGAACCCATCGCCCCTAGGAGAGCCTTTGTGTATCTGCCAAGACAGCAGTGAATAATTTGTCCCACAAGGAACTTGACATCCTGATTTCCCCCCTAATTTGGCCCTGTAAGAGCAGCTGAAGAGGGGTTTCGCTCACCGCTTTGCCATGGAGAAATCGATTTTAAACGCATACCCTTCCCCATCCTTGCTAGGGGCGGCCGGGGTGGGGTGGGGGGAGGCTGTTGGTGACGGTGTGCGTATTTGGAAAGGATCCTTCTGGAACGTTTCCTGGCACTGTGTGGCCCGGAGGCAGACGGGAAGTCAGGTGTGCTACTTGCAGCTATCTCCTTGGGGCCGCAGCTGTGGAGATGGCTCTCCCTCCCTTCATTGTCCAGTTACATAAGCTTTCAAAATAGCTCCGTTCTATACACGGTTCAGAAATAGCCCGGCTTAGTTGTTATTGCTTCGGGGAAGCCAGCTATTCTGAGCACTTGATGCTTATCCTTGTGGCTGATTCTGGCAGAATACAGCTCCGGGTTTGCAACCTGGAGCCTCCTGACCCGCGGAGGGGTGGTGGTTGCAAAGCACGCACGCACACACACACACACACACACACACACACACACACACACACACAAAGGCACTTGAGGTTCTGGGGAAGCACTAGATCGGGGCTGCCCAACTTTGAACAGGCCGAGGTCTACTTTTTTGGACCAAAATGCCTGAGGGCTACTACACTAAAACCTCTACTGACAAATTTTATCCGTTCCGAGCACACGCTCAGAAGTAAAAATCTTTGTAAGTAGAGCAGCGGTTTCCCATAGGGATGCGTTGAAAATAAGACAATGTATAGCATACTTGCGCTGGTCATTTTTTTAATATGCATGTAAAACTTCAACGTGTTATAAGGGATTCCTATTTCATTATCAGGAAGAAGTTTGTCTAAGCCAGGGCTGTCCAACTTTGAACGGGCTGAGGTGCTGATCACCTGGCCAGCAAGGGGGGGGGGGAGGACAAGACCACGCCATGGCCCTTGAACCGCCCCGCTCAGCTGAGACAGTGGGCTGGCAGAACCAGAACTTTGCTTGGGCAGTGGCAATCCTTGGGATAGGGGAAGGGAGGGGTGAAGAACTTATCCCTTCACTTTTTTATTGATGGCTGGCGGGCTACTTTTGAACTCTTCGCGGGCTACTGGTAACCCCCCGGTCTACCTGTTGGGCAGGCCTGCACTAGATAAATGCAAGGCCACAACACCAGAGCAGGAGCCCCCCAAAATTGGAACCTTGCGTCAGAATAAGAGTGCTGGGCGTGTTTGGGTCATGGGAAAAAGCTCCCTTTCATTCCTCGCTGCTCTAGCCTATCCGGAGTCCGGCCTCTCGGCCTGAAAACTGTGCTTTGAACACATGGCATGTGTGCTTAGCAGGAAAGTGCCAGGCATGGTACCCAAGTCTTCCAACGAAGTGCCGAGAAAACGTGAGCACTTGGCCTGGGAAACGGAAGCTGAATGAGATGCGGGTGCAGCGTCCCGGTGCCAGAAAAACAGACACGCAGAAGACCGAGCCCCCCCCCCCACTTTGGCTTTTTCACCCCATGTGTCCCCTACCCTTTCTCCAGTGATGGTTACGGTCACACCCAGGTGAAGAGATTAACCCATGAGCTTCCATTTGAACATTAGGAAGAACTTCATGACGGTCAGAGCTGTTCGGCAGTGGAAGATGCTGCCACAAAGGGTGGTGGAGTCTCCTTCTTTGGAGGTTTTTAAGCAGACCTGGATGACCATCTGTCGGAAATATTGTGATGGGGTTCCTGCATGGCAGGGGGTTGGACTAGATGGCCCTTGAGGTCTCTTCCAACCCTATGATTCTATGAATCTTATTTAATGCGCTACATGTTGCCTCCACCCCCACCCCCACCAGACACTTCCTCCATGTGCTGAGACAGAACCCCAGCTGCATCCTTGGAAATTGCCGAAAGGCAGCAAGGGCCACAAAAAGAGAAAACCCTTCAGGATCTAGCTGCAAAGCATGTATATTCATTTTGCAGCATGCTGTTTTGGACAGGTTTGGACAACCACCCCTAGTTGCGCCAGCACACGACGCTCTGGAATTCCAAGAAGAACCACCACCAGCCAACATCTGTGACGAGATTCACGTGTGACGTTTAATGGACTTTGGAAGCGCGGAGTGACACCCCGGAAGGGCAACGGCGGGAGGGAGGACCAGGAAGGAGCAGTTTTTGGCTCGTCCAGCCAGACCCAGCCACAGTGGCCTGCTGAGCACGTGATGCAGGATCTCCTCTCCCGTCGAGGAACCGTTACAGAGTGCAAAATAAGAGAACGGCTTGTAATCATTCACCCCAGTAAAAGGGACGCACCTTGATTTTTAACATACAAACAAAAAGGATAAGTGTACATCAGTAGGTTTGAGAGCAGACCTCTTGGTCCTTCTGGAGTGGCGGAACACGAACACAAAGTCCTTCCTATCCACTGGACCGCTGCCCCGGAAGCCGCGTTCTCTTCTTGCATAGAGTGCGATCGGGATGCAAAGAGTAAGATACTTCCTCTGCTCCCATAACCTGAATGTGAGAAACGGCTTTGCGGGCTGGCAGCACAGCGCTAAGAGCCACCCGGAAGTAGCAAAATAATCTTTCGAGCGAAACCAGTCCAACCGTTTCTGGAAAGCAGGGTAGCAAGAGAGGGTTATAGCCACGGGGAGAGGAAGGGCTGTAGAGCCATAAAACCAACAGCAAACCCCGCCCCCCAAAATAAACCCATCCAGGAACTGACCCAACAGCTGTGCTGCAAGTGGGGGAAAACCTTCGCGCTCCGCCCTGCCAACGAGGACACGCCACTGCCTTGCCAGGGAGATCGTCTTTGGGAGTGGATGGATTCGTTGCCCACAAACATTTCCTTTGGAGCAACGTAGTTGGAGAGCTGAAGCTTCCGCTGTATGCAGAGAAACGACGGCTGCCCGAACCTTGCCGGAATGCACAATTCTAGCTGAGGATTCTCTCTCTCTGTGTGTGTGTGTGTGTGTGTGCAGCTGCAGCAGAAGCACGGATTCAATAAATATAGCAGACTTTCCAAACGGTGTCCCAGGTGCTGTCAAGACCAAGCAACCACAGCCTGGCTGGGCTTGCGAATTAAGAACACGTGCCCCTCCCACAGCCAGCTGCCGAGAACGACGCCCTCCGTTCCTTCTCCCTAGAGGGGCACAGAAGACTCCCTTCCGACTCCTTTCCGTGACTTCCACGAGCCCACGCGAGCAGGTGATATCGTCCGCCGACAGTATTTGCTCAACAGAAGAAAAAAACGCCTTCTGGAGCCCTTTCCCCATTCCAAGGTGAACTCCCGAGACGGCGTCTCCATTTGGTCGCTCCTGTCGAAGCACGGCTTGTTTACTCTGAGTTAATGGCCGAGCCGGCTCAAACACGCCCGGCTGGCAAGGGCAGCGGCACCGGGCGAGGCGGAAAAACAGCTCCGGGCAGGGTGAAGACTGCTGGCAGCCTTCGTGGCGAAGGGGAGCCTTCGCGCAAGAACCTTTTAAGGCCACGGGGGTAGGGAATGCGTGCGCCCGACGTGGCCTCCCCGCCTCTGGCCAGCACGCAGCACTCCTGCAGGCGTTACAAAGGCAAAAGGGCGCCGGGACCCCGGTGCCCGTCACGAGGAGAAGTCAAAAGTAGAGGGCGGGCTCACTACTGAAGTCGGAGAGGCTGCTTTTGTCTGCTGGGGTGAGCTGTGAAAAAAAGGAGAGACAAAAAGGTCAGCTGGGACCAGGCCCACGAGACTGGCGCAGGCGCGCTCACTGAGGGTGGCCACACCCAGGGAGGCACGGAAATCGCTCGCACATAACCGCACCTTCTCTGTGGTGGGCCCAACGCTGTGGAACCATCTCCCTTGGGAGCTGCGCCTCGCACCGTCCCTGCCCGCCTTTAAAAAGGCCCTGAAAACCCATCTTTTCAGAGAGGCATATGGTGACCTTTTTACTTAATTTTCTTTCCTTTCGTGGAGGGTCTCGTCCCTCCTTATTTTACTAGCACTTTGGCCCTTCTGGGTTTTTTTCTTCCTTTTTTTCCTTTGCTTGTTGCCTTGTTTTAATTGTAAACCACCCAGAGTTCCGTTTGGAAGATGGGCGGTCTAGAAATATAACGAACAAACAGACAAATGAATAAATAAATAAATAAATAAAGGGACTCACCCAAAGGGAAAGAAGGAATATGACAAGGGTTGGGGTTGGGTGGTGCCTCGCAAGGGGCAGCTGCCCAGACAAGGAACGAACCCCAAGGAGGATCTCCCTGCAAATGCGGCCAGTCTTCCGAGAGGGAACCCCCATCTCCCAAGTCCCAAAGGGTTCTTGTTCCCTCCCCAGCAGCCCCGGCCGGACGCCAAGAGTGGAGGCAGGACCACGCCTGTCCCCCCCCCGCACCCACCGCCTTACCATTACGGGGTTGCCCTGAGGGTCAGCATCCTGCAGAAAGACTCCCGGGCGCTGAGGCATCCCCTCACGGTGCTCCTCCTGCCACCGGCTGAATTCTACGGAGTGCTTTGGGGTGTAGCTTGACAAACCTACAAAAAGAACACAAAAATCTGGGAGGTGAGGGGGGGTGGGAAACCCAAGAAGCTGCAAGCCAAGGGGTCCGGAAGGAGAAGGAGGTAGTGGTCAGGGGAGAGAGAGAGAGAGATGTTCCCAGCACCTTCCTTACAGGGAACTGGAAATAAAAAGCTCTCGCTTTCGGAAATCGGTCGTAATTCCTACAGCCCGGCAGAAGTCCAGATTGGAAAGTGCTCTCAAAGCAGGGGAGGTCTGTACCTCCCCCAGGTTTTTGCTCTTTTTGTGAAACTTATCCAGACAGCCACCCTGACAAAAAGATGCCCGGGGCCAAGGGATACACGTGTTGCAATGACTGGAAAGAATGCCCAGGATGTTCATGGGATTATATTTAAGCAGAACCCCATGTGATATGGGTTGCTACCTTTGGGTGCCACCCTTCCAATCCCGGCCCTGCCATAAGAAGCAGTGGGTAGGGTAGAATCCGGGCCACCTGAGAGCAGTGCCAGAGCATTCCAAGGCATGGGAGAAAAACGAGAGGAAGGCCAGCCCTTCTCCTGGTCCTCTCATCTCGGTAGGTGCCACTGGGGCATCCTTAAACAAAACCATTCTCAACTGGGAGAGTTGACCGGGGGGCAGTGCCATCTCCCGGCTTGCTTCCACGGACCACGTGCAAGCCGCCTGGGAGACGGGCAGAAGCTTTGGTCAAGCGCCGGGCAGGGTCCCAAGGTGGGCACTGGATGCTCCTCTCCGGGTAGCCCTGCAGCCTCACCTGAGTTGGCGACATTGGAGTGGGCCGCCGGGCCGATCGGGCGAGGAATAAGGAGCGCAGCTGAAGGCTCGTCCACCTCGGTGGCGTACTCTTCCTCCTCCTCCTCCTCCTCCTCCTCCTCTTCCTCCTCCATTAAGGAGCTCTCGGACGGGTATTCAAACATGGTCTGCAGCCGGCTCTCGTTGAATGAAATCTTCATCTGGAACGAGCAAGGAGGAGGACTCAAATGCCTTTGCGGGTGACATCCATCCGCCTGGAGCCCAACTCGGCCGAGTCCGGCAGGCCACACTAACCCTCCACGTGGGCTGCTTAATTAGCCGGCGGCAGCTCCGTGCGCTAACAGGAGGGCACAGACCTCAGCCTTATTCACATGTGGACTTTAAACGTACCCAAAACTCTTTCAGGACCTGGGCGGAACGGCTAGGCCATTGGCTGTCCAAGCCCTGCCTGATGCAGGCTTTACTCCCAACAACTGAGCTCAGCCCGCTGCCTGCCGTAGCAAAGCTCTGAAGCGAGAACTGAGCTCCCACACCCCCGAGTCTTCCTGGATGAATCCTGTGGCCACCATTCTGCCAGCCTCGAAGGCCCCAACCCCACGCCTGCTGCACAAAACACAGATTCCCCCTTGGACGCTATCAGAAGACTCCCTCGTCTTGTTCGGGGAGGGGGAGGTGTCTGCCATCTGCGGCCTCCCTTCCCTCTGCAACCTTTCGTCTCTCCTCACGGGGTGATCCGAGGAGCCCAGGCGACTTTCCTCGGGCTGCTCGGACAACACCCCAGCGCCACCGAAGCCACTGACCTAGTCAGGGAGAGACATTCAATAGCAGCGCCCAGGATCGGAGGGAAACGGCCCTCTTTGCCACCACTGGAGAGGCTGGCTGAAATTCCACTCTGCGTCCCTGCGCTGAAAGCTGCTTCGCGTTCAACGCAGCCCATCGCCTCGCTCGGGACCGTCCCAGGAAGCCAAACGGCACGGCCGGGCATCTGCAGAGCCTGATTAATAACGAAAAGCCCGTTCCGAACACAGGGCTGGGCTCTCCCTAAGTCTCCAGGACAGTCCTAGGTGCCGCGGCAATTGCCCGGTCTCGCCCTACATGAACGGGATGGTGTCTGCCCAGCCGTCGAGACGCCAGCCAAAAAGGCAAACGCGGACCGTCAGCAAAACCAACCGGCCAACAACTACGTGCCCGTTTATACGCTCTGCCCTGGGCGTCGGGATTTGGAAACGCCCGAGAAACAAACACAGGAGGAAGGCGAGGCTCTTATACGCCTCACTCCACGCTTGCTGACTCTTCTCACGCCTGATGAATTAAATCCCCGTTTTGCACGACGCAAAGCCACGCGGCTTGCAAAAAAAACATTTGCCCCTTTAGAAGTGTTTGAGGCCCACTAGAACTTTCCTAGGCGCAAGGTGAGGAAAGATTTGCTTTGTAACTCTTTCAAGAGAATTTCCCCTCAGTTTTCAGGCCTTGCCCCCCCCCCAAAAAAACCTTAAAATGCCGGACTCTTCTCTTGCACAAAGAGAAATATGACATCGCGCTGTGGCCGGCTATGTGTAATCAATATGGCAGACGAAGCAGCCGAACAGCAGGCCGCGGGAAAGGCAGATACACGTTTCAACTTCCCCAAGACAGGTTAGCACGGAGTGGACTTTGAACCGAGGAAGGGAAGCAGACCCGGTTTGCTTACACATCGAAATCGGGGGAGGCACAGGGCCGCTCCCCCAGCAGCAGGCTTTGGAAAATTTAACCCAGAGGGGAGAAAGGGTCTGAATATAAAGAGTTTGCCTCCGTTTCACGGATCTACACCGGCAGAACCAACTGCCTGCAGTCGACAGACAAGGAGGGATGCCTCTCATGCCGGCACTGTGTCTCCGTGAAACTTCCTCCACCCCCACCCTCCAGTATGTGACCGGTTTTAGCGCAGGCGGTGCCTGCGTTTGCACAAGACGCTGGCTCCATCTGGAAGGCCACGCCTTTAGGAAAGAAAAGCCACTGTGGACGAAAAGCTAGCACTCGGGATGCAAAGGCTATGTCGGCAAAATGCTAAACCACAGTAGTTGCTTCCAGGTGCCAGGGGAAGCCCCGTTTCCCCTAAGCCCCGTTTCCCAAGCCGGTCCTCTCTGGCGGAACCACACACATGCATGTACATAACACACACACACACACACACGCACCCCTGGCAACCCACACTTTGCTGACAAAAAGTATTTGGATGGAAACAGGCGGTTAACATTTGACAGGATTCCCACTCTTGCTGGGGGCAGAAAACGACCTCGTCTCTGGAGAACTGCCGGAGGAGCTCATTGGCTGATGTGTCTGGCTGCGGAGCTCAGGTTTGACAGTTCGAATCCCCCTTGGGCCTTCTTGTCTGGGGATGGACTCGTTGACCCACGGGGTCCCTTCCAGCTCTGCTGTTCTAAGATGATGATGATGATGATGATGATCCTGCACCAAAGGAGCTCAAGGAGACAGACGTCCTACAACCAGAGCTCTTCCTCAGCTGACTTCGGGACAGGAGCCAATAGCCCCCCAAGCTGGGTGCCTCCTCTCCCCTCTCCCCCCCCCAGCACCAGCGGCAGGAACCTAAGACCTCTCCCTTTGCAGCGGCAGAGATAAACACAGCCTCTGGCAAGCCAAGAGGGCAGAGCAGCAGCAAGAAGGCATGGGCGGGGGAGAAGACACTTGACCGTGTGATGAAAAACAGACACCAGCTCAGAAGCAACCTCATAAGAACCTAAGAAGAGCCCTGCTGGATCAGCCCAAAGGCCCATCTGGTCCAGCTTCCTGTATCTCACAGTGGCCCCACCAAACGCGTGCAGGAGTGCACGAGACTAGATCTCTGTCTCCTGGCGCCACTCCCTTGCATCTGGCCCTTGAAGGACCCTGGTTTTAACCCTGTCCAGCTCCTGGCCTGCTCAGGAAGTTAACCACCTCCCTGTGCCCCAAAAAGCAAACGTCAGCCCCTGCCCTGGCATCGAGGCTTGGCCGCTTCCAAGAAAAGTCTCTTAAAGCTACTTAGCCGCTGCCCGGTGATGGATTAGACACGTGCCTTGGAGGCCCTCCCTCGAGACAGCCCGGACAGAGGGCTGCACCTCCTAACACAGTGGTTCTCAACCTGTGGGGTCCCCAGATGTTCCTGGACTGCAACTCCCATAAATCCTGACCGGCTCAGCTAGCGATGAAGACTTCTGGGAGTTGCAGTCCAGGAACATCTGGGGACCCCACAGGCTTGAGAACCACTGTCCTAGACCCGTGGGGGGAATTCTGAGTTTGGTGGCGCATTCCAAGTGCCCTGGGAAGGAGATATGGCCCCCAAAAACGACCTCTGCCATCTCAGAAGGGTCTCCAGCGTGCCATAATCTCCGGAGGCCAACCAGTTCCCTGCCACCTAAGCAGATGAGAAATAAGAATGCCACTTAAGCTGCTTTGGGTTGGTTGGGGTGGGGGGAAACGAACTGGCACAGAGAGCTTGCCTGCTCTACCGGGAGCCCCCGACTAAAGGCCTGTTTAGAGAACAGAGCTTTGATTGCCATGATGCATATGCAAGATATGCACAACGAAATTAAGAGGGGATTCTCCGTTAGTACACGACAGGCTTCTTTTGCCCTGTCTGCCTGTACCTCCGCCCCAAAACCGTGCTGTAAACGCAGAACCCTCCGTAGATACAGGCCTCATTTTCAGCTTCGACCATGAGTAACAGCAACAGCCACAGGATGAAGGGTTCCTTTCCAAAGAAGTTGCCTGAAGAGACTAGCACCCAGAGGGCGGCAACACAGAAGCAGAGGTAGCTGTGGCCATACGGACCCTGGGGTGGGGGGTAGATTGCTCAAAGAGCAGGTGAATGGCAGAAGGAACCGAGGAAAGTATGTCAGATGTGTTCTGGGACAGGGAAGGCCCCTCTGCACCCATCCCTGTGGGTGGGCTTCCCCCAGATCCCTGCAGGAAGGCACACGGGCTGAACCCTGAACCATCACCCCGGAGTAGGCCAATACCAGCTAGAGAAAATCTGCTCCTCGCTGTGGCCGAGGCGGTAAAGCAAAGCAAAGCAAAGTGTTCTGCTTATATACTGCCCCATACCACTTTAAGTAGTCTCTGGGCGGTTTACAGTTTTTAATTACAGTGTGCAGGCTACACATTGCCCCCCCCCAGCGAGCTGGGTACTCATTTTACCGACCTCAGAAGGATGGAAGGCTGAGTGAACCTTGAGCCTGCTACCTGGGATTGAACCCCCAGGTCGTGAGCACAGTTTTACCTGCAGGACAGGCATTTAACCACTGTGCCACGAGGCTCCTAAGCACCGGAACGCACTGTCTCCGTTCCAGGCCCAGAAGAAATGCTCCCAGTGCTGGCTGGCTGATCATCGCCTGCGTTGAAGAACATTCCGGCCAGGAAGTCACTCGGTTGGAACCAGGAGGAGTGCAGGACACCCACCGGTTCCCCCATCGTCACCTCCCACTTGAACTCAAAAGGCCCTGAACTGGGTGACGAGATGGAAGCCTCTCGTTTAGAAAGCACACACTTGGGCCAGCCTGGACAATGGATAGGCCGGCCCGTGCCGAGAGGGCTGGTTCTGCCCACCCAGCATTCAGCTGCATCCCAAACAAAAACAAAAGAGAGAGGCCACCCGTGAGGGTCAGGCATGTCCAAACTTCGGCCCTCCATATGTTCTGGACCACCACCCCCACAGGCCTTTGTCATTGGCAGTCTAAGCGTAGAGTTCTGGGAGTTGTGGTCCAAAACACCAGGAAGGGTGAAGGTGTGGACCTGCCTGCATCAGGGCCCCCTGGCTTAAGGGACGCCAGCAGGCTTACCTTCTTGCGGACGGCGCCCGCTTTGCTCATGCAAGACTTGTCCAGCGAGAGGTAGCCCCCGATCACTTCGATTTCATTCACGGTGGGGTAGCGCTTCTTCAGGCGGTGGGCCCCAATCCAGGCTCTCGCCCGGCTCTCTTCCTCCTCCTCCTCCTCTTCCTCCAACGGCCAAGCTCTGTTGAAGGTCTCCAGCCCAGCGGCAGGAGGCTTCCTTTTGGGGACGACGGTGAAGGTGTGGGTGCCTTTCTGAGACAAGGGGGTCAAACCAGCCGGGTGGGGGTTGTAGAGGGGCAGGGCCGTGTCGTCCACCTCCAGGGCCAGGTTTCCCTCCTGGGGCACAAAGCCCTCCAGCCTGGGACTAAGGACCTTCAAAGGTGGAAACTGGGCCGCCTCGGGCTCCAACAAGTCTTCGTCGATGTCGGTCACCGGGACCAAGGTCTCCACAGGCTTCTGCAGGACAGCCGGCAGGACCTTCTCGGGCAAGTCCGGCAGGCTTTCCGAAGGCTCGGGGGGGCCCGGGTCCGGCCCTTTGCGGCAGGGCACGAAGAGGAAAGAGTTGCGGGAGTTGAGGCGCAGGCTGGCCAATGCTTGGGCCTGGAGGTCATGCGCCGGGATGGAGGCCAGGTCCGGTTTGGAGGCCGGGCGGATCTCAAAGGAGCCGGTGGTGGCAGCGGCGGCGGGAATGGTGGTGTCGGAGAGCGGCGTGGCCCGGGGAGCGCTGGCGGTGGCACTGCTGACCGGACTGGCACTGGAGGAGGGAGGAGACCGCAGCGGGATCTCAGACGCCCCCTCCGGCTTTGGCTTCCACGGGTTGGCTCGGGCGGGAGAAGTGGTGGCAGCAGCAACAATGGGTGATGGCACTGGCTTTGGAGTGTCGGCTATGCGCGGGGTCCGGTCCCCGAAAGGAGCCGGCCGAGGGGCCTCCACCGGCCCATTGCTCAGCCCGGGGGCCTCTTGGGGTTCCACCGGCCCATTGCTCAGCCCGGGGGTCGTGGGGACTACCGGCTCCGAGGGGGTTGGGCTGGGCCGGTGGTGTCCCCGCGGGTTGACGGTGAAGGAGTTGGAGCCCACTTTCTGCACAAAGGTACTGGCGGCCACGGGCCGAGGGCGGCCGGGGGAATCGGGATGGAGCATCGCCCCTGTCGCCGAAGGACCGTCTTCCGGGCAAGCCGTTGGCACCGCCGGCTCCGGGCGAGGAGAAGGAGCATCGCCGGTGCCCCGCCACCTCCCTCGAGCCCCGCCGCCGCCCCGGGGCCACCGGTCGAACTTCTCCAGTAGCCGGCTGACCCGGCCGGGTTCGGGTTCGGTCGCCGGCGGGCTTGGCTCGTACAGGACGACCTCGGCTGCTCGGATCTCAGTGACCGGGGAGCCGGCTCGGGCGGCCAGGGCCCGGAAAGGGTCCTGCCGGGACCCACGGGGGGAGGAAGAGGAGGAGGAGGAGGAGGCTGGCGTCCAATGCTGCTGCTGCTGGTGGGGCGGATGCTGGTAGTAGTTTCGGTGATGACGGTGCTGCTGCTGCTGCTGCTGCTGCTGCTGGAGGCGCCCAGCCCCGCCGTTGCTATCCCGGTGGAGCGGGGACCGCGGGCGGGCAGGGGCCTCGGTGGGGGGGACCCACTGGTCCTCCCCGCGGCGGGACTCGATGATGAGGATGTTGTCGGCGCGGATGGTGCGGATGCCCGGCATGGAGCTGTAGAGCTCCAGCAGCTGCGAGAGAGGCGGTGGCGGCTCCGGGGAAGAGCGGGGCGCCGGTGCTGGTGGTGCCGGTGCCGCCCGGGGCGAAGGCGGCGGCGGCGATGATGATGATGGCGATGATGATGATGATGGCCCGGCCGTCCTCCACCCCCTCCTCCTCCTCCTCCTCCGGTGCTCGCTCTCCAGCCGCATGAAAAGGTTCTCCCGCAGCGGGCCCAGGCTCTCGGCCACCACCCGCGGCTCCTCCGCCTCCGCCTCTTCTTCCACGGAGGGCGCCTTCCCCGGCGGCTTCTCCTCCACCGCCGTCGAGGGTGGACGAGGAGCCGGTGGAGGAGGAGGCGCCCCGGTGGGCTCCAAGCCGGCAGCCAGCTTAGCCCGCTTGCGCTCCAGGATGGCCCGCTTCCAAGCCGGCAAGCCCGGCGCCGGGGTGCTCATCGCGCTGCCGCCGCCCAGGACCCAACCGCACCCACCGCCGCCCCGCACGCGACTGACTCCCCTCCGGGCTGCTCCGCCTGGCCCACCCGCCCGGAAGGCGCTCATAGGCTGGGAGGGGAGGCTAGCCTCGTAAGGCGATTGGCTGGGAGGGACCGGGCGCCTTTTCGATTGGCCCGCGGGAGGGGCCTGGAGGCGCCGCCCCCTCGTCTAGCCGGGCGCGGCGGAACGGATTGGGTATAAGTTTTACAGCCACGCCCAGCCCCCCGAAGGAAAGGTTCCTATTGGTCAAGGTTTCACGGGTGGGGGAAACCATTGGAAAACACCCCATCCGTCGTCCTAAAACGGCCCTCCCACCCCGTCGCCCAGGTGACCGATACAGGGATGCGAGGGCCCGCCTTCGTGCCTGTGGCCGCCTATTGGCCCTGAACGATGCCCATCTGGCTGCAATCTCACCTATTGGTCAGAACAGGGAATGTCTGCTGCTATGTCCCTTTCTACTGCTATGTCTGAAAAAGTGGATGTGTCCAGGAAATGCTACATTAAAATATGAAAGTTAGTCTTTAAGGTGCCACATGTGTTTTTGTTTTGTTTTGTTTTTCTTTTCTTTTTGCCTGCAATTCTTGGAAAGACTAATACGGCTACCCTTTCTGAAACTTTATTTTTTAGCTACTTTTTATTTTTATTTTTCTAGCAGCCTATGAAGGTATCACCCATAGTCTAGTCTTTATTTTTTAAGGCACAGGAGCATCTCTGAACATGTGCAGAGAGTGCCTTTCTTGGGCCAGACACGCCCATGAGGATAGGTTCCCTGGGAGCAACCTGAACACTGCACAGCCGGGATTGATAAGATGGTGGATTCACTCATCATCATCACTACTGATTTTCACTCTGGAAACTTCTGAACATGTAAAACTATTCTTAGCAGTAGTTTTGGGAGAGGTAGCCCTGTTAGTTAGCCTGTGCAAGAATTCCAGGCAAAAACCTTAACAAAAAAATAAATGACAAAAACTTGTGGCACCTTAAAGACTCGTGTATGTTTTAATGCAAGCTTTCGTGGACACGTCTACTTCTTCAGACATATAGTAGCAGAATTATTAAATTACTATTACTATTAAATTATTAATTACTATTGTTATTAAATTATTCATGAATTACTATTTAAATTGCTAGTAGCCTAAAGGTATCACCTGTTCCACTTTTGTATTTTATTTCTAGTAGCAAAATTAGTGACATTATCCTTCCAATATTTAGAGCCCCGTTTTCTCTTTTTCAGAAAACGATTCCTTTCCACCTCTAGGATGATGCCTAATTTAGATAAGCAACCCCTGCCCCCAAGGACAACATTACAGGGATGATCCGTATC
Source organism: Phrynocephalus vlangalii (assembly GCA_037367305.1). Taxonomy (NCBI): domain Eukaryota; kingdom Metazoa; phylum Chordata; class Lepidosauria; order Squamata; family Agamidae; genus Phrynocephalus; species Phrynocephalus vlangalii. Next base: position 7,306,161 of record JAWVWN010002679.1, read on the forward strand.
CTAACTCTTGCCAAACCTGTCTGGTTTAGTGCTTAGCGCATTTTTCTTAGGAAGGTCTTGCCTACTCAGCCCCGTCAAAGAGTTCCATGTCAAGTACCTGGGGCTGTTGTTCGTTTCCCCACCCTTGCTCTTTCTTCAGGAAGCTCAGAAATTTCTAACTCTCCCTTCCCCACAGCCTTGTGAAAATGGACTCCTAGAGAAAAGGGGGGGGGGAGCCACCTACTTAATCTTAGCCCAATGTTTCATGACCCAGGCTTGGTGTGGAAGACAAGTTCCATTATATCCTGTTCACATTAACCAAGGAGAGAAAGAGAAAATAAAACATCTGGTGACAGCAGTTCTTGATAGTCTCGTCTAAAGCAAAAAGGACCTTTCTCCAAAAAAATAGCCACTCTCAACCCCATCCTATACATTCAAGCAAAGCTGTCTCACTTCAGGAAATGAAGCCACGGGTTACTTTTTTTTCCTTGGCTCCCTCTCTCTGTTGTTGCCGCTAAACCTTTCACACAGGGAGCTGGTCTCGCCCATTTCAGCTTCAGCTGTGTTCTCCTCCAATGGCTCCTCCTGTGAACGCCATATTTGGCCTCTCTGCTGCTCACTGTGGACACAGAACCCAGGACTAGAGAGATGCCTTTAACCTGATCCAGCCTCAAGGCCTGTATGTACTCTAGAGAGGCTTGGAGCCCACACCTATAATAGCTTCCCCAAAATAACAGAACTCTGCCAAGGATCACAAAATAACAGTTGTTTTTCCAAGGAGAAAGGTGGGGTAAAAATACTCTGAAATAATAAAAAATAAACAATAGAATAAAAGCAAGTGGTTATAAAACAATGTGGAGATAGCATTTAACACTGATAAAATTAAATAATACAGATTCCACATATTCTAAGGTGTGATGGATGTGTAATAGAGGATTGGGCACACACTTGCATTTTTTTTCTCCCACCATCCATAGCCTATTCTAGTGTACTTCGCCTCACGCTATTGGCGATCCTGGGGCGCGAAATCGTTTTAATTGATTTTAAACTGCATTAACTATACTATTAACTATACTTAATTTATTGGTTGCTTTGTACTTGTTCTAATTGTTTAATTGATTGTTTTGCATTGTCGCATATGCTCGACACATTGTGAGCCCCCTAGAGTTCTAATTTGAAGATGGGTGGGATATAAATATAACAATAAATAAATAAATAAATAAATAAAGGGTTTGGGGAGACGTTTTTAGAGAAATTAAAGAACTATTGGAAGACAACATTGAAGCATCACCAAGGATAGCATTATTGTTAACAGACAATCATATGAGGTACATAGATCAAAATGAGAAAGTATTATTTGTACAAATATAACAGCTGCTCAACTAATTATGGCAAAAAGATTTGGAAATTCAGAAATTAAGGTTTAAAAAGGAGTGATAAAGATTATTAAATTTAATGAGATACTGGATGACTTTATAAATGCTGCATTGATGTAAAGGAAAAGGGCAAAAGCCAAGGTAAACGTGTATGTATTTCTGGAAGAAATGAGAGATCTTTTAGAACACAAATGGAATATTGTTGTTGTGCGTAGTGTATATATAAACATATGCACAGCAATATAAATATTAACAAATAAAAATACATTTAATTAAAAAAAAAACCTCTACCAGGTAACTATCACCTGCTTGCTTTACTGAAAAGCAGGCACATAACTCGATGTGTTGAAGGTATGCCAAAATAAACCATGCCGGGGAGGGGCACACAGGGGGGAAACCAGTTACATTTTGGAAGCTGTCCCTATAACCATCATTGAATTCCAAGGAAAGGAAAAGCTATTCGTGAAGGAGAATCTCCTGAGAAGAAGAGCTGTTTCCACAGTGGCACGGTCCATTTCGGAAGCAAAAGGCTGTCCTTTGGAGGCCCAAAAGCCACCTGTTAAGGACATTTTAGCAGTCAACGTCCATGAGCGATGAAAAGGAACAGGTGATTCTTGGTTCTCTCCTTCCACTGCCATGGTAGCTCATGGTCACAACAAGACCTCTGCCTCCCCATGCCTCCAACCCACTCCCACCCCTGTCCATTCAAAGGATTTTTGTGTCACTAACATCTTCCGGCAATGACGCTAAACCCTTGTCTTTCTTCCTCTCCTGCCAATGAATTTTCCTGGGTGATTCCTGGAGCCTATTTTGAGGCCTTCTGAAGGAAAAGCATCCCTTCCCCCCCTCCCCAAAGAGTCAAGGGGAAGATGCTCGCATGTATTTACAACTTTATTCTGAAACAACCATCCCGTACCAGGTCTTTCTGCAGTCTGTTAACATTGCAAGGAAGAGAGAGAGGTGCCTAAATACAAGGCTGCACCTGCCTTCAGAGCAAGATCCCTTGTGCAAGTCTACGGGGATCCGGCAGGTGCCATCGATGCCAGTCTTTGGCCTTGCTTCCTCCAGATCCTGGCTCTGAGAGGGAGAGTCTTTGCAGGACGGTGTGATCTAGGAGCCCCTCTCAGGGGGTGGGGATGATGGTGTTGGTGGTCCCGGGGTCCCGATCCGACCCTCCTGCTGGAAGAGCTGGGCTGCCTCTGGCCCAGGCGCTCTGCCACTTCATCCTCGCCCTTCTTCGTGGCCCGGGGGGTGGTGGTGGTGGTGGTAGGCTTTCAATTGACCCTGCAGGCGCGGATCATGAGGAGCTGGAGGAGGATGAAGACGGGCGCCATGATGAGGCCGTACCAGAGCTCCTGGCTGGGCTCGCCCAGCTTCTGGCACAGGAGCATCTCGAAGACGAACTTGAGGCTGAGGAGGGTGAGGATCCAGAAGAGGCGCAGGACGGCCAGGCGCTTCTCGCCGTCCTGGAAGAGCCGCACCGAGACGATGGCCGTGAAGTAGGTGCTCAGCCCGTCGGCCGCGAAGAAGGGACCGAAGACCCCCCACCAGCTCAGCGACTCGGACGGCGACGAAGAGGGGGTCGGCGGCGAGGAAGAGGAGGAGGAGGAGGAGGAAGAAGAGGAAAAGGAGGAGGAGGAGGAGGAGGAAGGCGACCCGTCCACCTTCAGCACCAGCAGCACCGAGGCGGCCAGCAGCGCCAGCCCCTGCAGCAGCAGCTCGAAGGGCGCGAAGCCCAGCCACTGCACCAGCTCCCGCAGCGAGAAGAGCATCCTCGCCGCCGTCCCCCCGCCCGGCAGCGCCCGAGGCCAGGCAGGGCGAGCGAACCAAGCAGGCAAGCAGGAAAAAAAACCAAGCCAATTCGGCTCCCCCGTCGCCTGGATGCCCCACTTCCGGCGCGCTCGAATGACGCAAGCGGAAGCAGAGCCGCCGGGGTGGGGGGGTGTGGAACGCTGGGCGGGGGGAACCTTCGCGGGAGTCGATAAAAACAGGCCAATTCGCCTTCCCCGTCGCTCTGCTGACCCACTTCCGGCGCGTTCGAGTGACGTAAGCGGAAGTAGAGGCGCCATTGGGGAGGGGCGGAACGCTGGGCGCGGGCGGAGGGAACCTGCGCGAGGGTCGCTAAGGCAGAGGCTTTTAATCCTTATAGTGGGCGGGGCGAGGGGAGGGGGGGAAGAAGACGACGCCTCCCAGAAGCCCCTGCGGCGGCGGCGGCGGCGCCCCCCAGAGGCTGCTGGGAAGTGAAGTCCCAAAAGCCGCCCTCCGGGTCCCAGGCACCCCACGAGCCCAAAGGCAGTGCCTGCTTCCTCTTCCTCGTTCCCCGCCCACTCCTGACCGCCCCTCCCTGCGAGGTAGGCCGGCCGGGGGGGGGGGACCCAAGAAGGCTCCTTTGCCCTGGCTGGGGTGGGGGGGGTAGGGGTCTTCCAGGGTCAGCCACCCCCCAACGAAGGCAGGCAGGGAGGGAGCCTGCCCGTGTGTCTTTCAACTCTATGAGTTCAAATCTTATATTTTATTGTTCCTTATTGGGGTTTAATGTTTAGGGGTGTTTTTTTTTTAAATTGATAGGGACGGACGAACATGTCTCAAAATCAAAATATATTATAATCAGATCCAAATATGCTGACAGGGTATAAGGTCAAATTGACCCAGCAAAGCTTGGCATAACAGCTGGGGCTTCGCACAATGTCTTACAGTGCTTGGGCACCAGTCTCAGCAAATATGTTGTGGTTAGGAAGTAGGAGACAAGATGGCCCATGTTGACACTATCTTATGGTACCGAAGTGTCGTTTTGCTGAGAGCAGCATATGGCGGTTAGCCAGGAACAGGGAACCAGCTTTGAACTAGGAAAATAGGGTCAAGTCATTCTAGGCCTTGACAGCCAAATGGCTATAAGCCAAAGAACATGAGCTGATGAACAAGCACATGTAGGCACGTGTATGCGTGCTAAATACGTCAGCCTTAGATCATAGAATCACACAGAACGTGATGGTTCCTATATATTTGCATTATGGAATAATGGTTTGTACTCCATGTTGTGAACGGCCAAAAGTTCCTCTGGAAAGATGGGCAGTCTATAAACATTCACATTAATATAAATAGAATAGAATAGAATAGAATAGAATAGAATAGAATAGCATCTCTTTTCCTGAACTTTGAGACCATTGCCCTGCGTCCTAGTCTCCAGGCATGTAAAACAAACCAGTCCCCTCTTGAAAGAGCCATCCTTTCAAAATATTTAAACATAGCTATCCTATCCCCCCCCTCAGCCTTCTTTTTGAAAGGCTAATAAACACCCCCAGCTCCCTAAGCTGGTCGTCATTCACAACATTCCTTCCAGACCTTCAACCATCCTGGTCGCCCTCTTCTGGACCCGCTCTGGTTTCCCTCTTGCCTGAACCCCCTCTAGCTTCCCTTCCCCAAAGGAAAACCCTTTGGCACCTGGGCAGCCTGTCCACCTGGCTGAACCCACGCCTCTCCCTCCCCGGTCTCTCCCTCGCAGATGGCGGAGCGAAAGATCCTGGTCCTTTTCGGCAGCCAGACGGGCACCGCCGAGGACACGGCGGAGAGAATCTCCCGGCAAGCTAAGCGGCGCCACTTCCGGTGCCAGGTCGAGGCTCTGGACAGCTACAACGTGGTGAGCTTTGGTGCCCTGGTCGTGCCCACCTCCTGTGGCGCTCGGGATGAGTTCTCGTCCGGCGCTGCCTGGAGACGCCTGCCATTCTGAGGTGTCCCCCAAGTACGAGGCAGGCCTGACCCTGCTTGAAGCTGGCACGTTCAGGGTAGTGCGGCCAGCCTTCTTTCTCAAATGGCTAATGTGTGCTGTGGGTTTCTGTTTGTTTTTCCTGCAGGCTTCCCTCATCCATGAGCCGCTGGTGGTGTTTGTCTGTGCGACCACGGGCCAAGGAGACCCTCCTGATAATATGAAGGTCCGCGGTCTCCCTGAAAGATGACCCCGGAGGAGAGAACGGTGGCATGACACAAAGGGGGGGGGGCTGGCATTCATCTGGCTTTGCTCTCTTTCTCCTCAAGAATGTTAAAGCTGCTTCCGTCTTGATTTGCAAACATCCGAGGCGGGGAAAGGAGGTTACGGCTAGTAATTAAAACCCAGGCCTCTTTAGAGCGAGCATTGACACAGGCTTATGGGCGTTCTGTGTGCCCTAGGTCAGTAGTTCTCAACCTGTGGGTCCCCAGATGTTCTTGGACTGCAACTCCCAGAAGCCTCCACCACTCACTGTGCTGGAAAGGGTTTCTGGGAGTTGCAGTTCAAGAACATCTGGGGACCCACAGGTTGAGAACCACTGCCCTAGGTGACACCTCTAGCAATGAGTTTATGGGGTACAGAGGTGTTGCCCTAAAACCAAACAGTTCTTTTGAAATATGGCATAGACACCGTGGTAGCGAACCTTCAGCACTCCAGATGTTTTGGACCACAACTCCCAGAATGCCAGGCCTAGGTTGCCAATGACAAAAGACTGTGGGAGCTGTGGTCTAAAATATCTGGAGTGCCGAAGATTCGCCACCACTGGTTTAGAGAGAGGCCTGAAAAGTGAAAGCACAACAGGAAAGTGCTTTGTGAAGATGGTTGATGTTGCAATATCAAAAACTGCCACCTAGTACAAAAAGTTACCATGAGGAGGAAGAGGATGATGATAATAATAATAATAATAATAATAATAATAATAATAATAATAATAATAATAATAATAATAATAATAATAATAATAATAAAAATAAACAACTTTATTTTTATGCCGCCTTTCTCCTTGAAGGGACCCAAGGTGGCTTACAACAATAATTCAATATGACAATATTTAAAATACCAAAGACCATATTTAAAAACAACAATAAATACAAGGCAGGAGTAGCTTATTTAGTTTGTTCCTGTTTTCACAGGAGTAAGTAAACAACCGAGCATTTGCATAATATGAAACAGAGACAAAAAAAAAACAAGTGCATTTTAAACTGACACTTGCATGACGGTTGACCTCTAATGTTAATTAGCAAAGGGATGCCATAGAAAAGATGGGGAAATACTGCAGATTGTTCTGCATTATCCCTACACAAACGAGAGCATTCTGCGATAGAGGCTTTTACAGGACAACATAAAGGGAGTAAAGTGTGGATGTTCTATAATAATACTGATCTAGTTGAATGCAATCTCCCCCAGTGGATCCTGCTCTTCCGGGTTTCAGGCGCATCTCAAGCTGGAAATAATCAAGGGTTGAACTTGGAATGTTTTGTATGCAGAGCAAGATTTAGTCTTGACCTCCTCCTCCTCCTCCTCCTCCTTGTTGTTGTCCCCCTGTAGTTTACTTGCGGAAGGTTCCAGTTGCCTGAGAGAAAGTGAGCCGTGAGGGGCAACTGCACAAGGGGTCACAACTCTGGGCTTTAACACCAGTCTTTTTTTGCTTTGGGTCTGCGCCAGAATTTTTGGAGGTTCCTGTTCCGGAAGAGTTTGCCTCCCACCTCCCTGTGCCAGATGGACTATGCCGTCCTGGGGCTTGGGGATTCCTCGTACCCCAAGTGAGTTGCGTGCTGGCCTCTGTAGGGGCCAAGGTTCCCTCTATGTTGCGTGCGTGTGCTCGCCAGCCCGGGGCTCAATCAAGGATGCACGTGGGCAGCTAGCTTGTTTACTTTTGGTCTTTGTGTGTGTGTGTGTGTGTGTGTGTTGTGTTGTTACAGTCATGATCGACTCTTCGTGACCCCATGTCCATGGAGTTTTCTTGGCAGGAATACTGGAGTGGCTTGCCAGTTCCTACTCCAGGCGTCGACAGCTCCTGGTATTCCCTGGTGGCCTCCCATCCAAGGACTAACCAGGGCCGACCCTGCTTAGCTTCCGAAATCAAGCGAGATCGGATGTGCTTAGGGCATTTAGTCTGGAAAAAAGGCACCTGAAGGGGAAATATGATTGAGACGTACAAAATAATGCAGGGCATGAGTAAAGCGGATAGAGGGAAGCTCTTCTCCCTCTCACAAAATACCAGAACTAGGGGACATCCACTCAAACTGAGGACTGGGAGAGTGAGAACAGACAAAATATTTTTTTTAACCCACGGTGTTAGTCTGTGGAACTCCCTGCCACAGGAGGTGGTGATGGCATCTGGCCTGAATGCCTTCAAAAGGGGATTAGACAGATTCCAGGAGGAAAAGTCCATCCCAGGTGACAAACCACGATGGAGATGTGTTATCTCCAGGCTTAAAACTGGGGTACTCCAAGGGCCAGATGCAGGGGAAGGGTATCAGGAGACAGATATCTAGCCTCATGCTCTCTCAGAGGCATTTGGTGGGGCCACTGTGAGATACAGGAAGCTGTACTAGATGGATCTTTGGCCTGATCCAGCAGGGCTCTTCCAATGTTCTTATGGTCCTGAATGAAGCCCTGCCCACCCACCCCCTCCCATCACATGCACAGAGGGAAGCTCCCATACCATGGGACTGAGAATTAGAGACGTCATTGGCAGGGACAAAACAGCAGAAAGATTCTGCGGGGGGGGGGGCTGTGTCTTGACCAAGGGTGCTTACTCTTCGGTCTGGAAACTGGTTCACCATCCTCGAAGTAGCCTTGAGGCCGGGGCCTTTGATCCATGGAACAAATCTTTTCCGCCTTGGCTTTCCAGGTTCAACTTTATTGCCAAGAAGTTGCACAAGAGACTTCTGCAGCTGGGGGGAAGCCCCCTTGTGCCGGTGGCCTTGGGAGATGACCAGCACGACTTGGGGTAAGGACATAGGCAGAGTCTATCTGCTACTTATCAGGCTGTGCTTCCCAAAGTACCCAGACAAATCAAAAAACCTTCACCACCAAGGCCATAGCTAACGACCCATTCTTGATAGGTTTCAGCACCTTAGGCCATTGTTCACCTTAAGGCTATGGATACTGTTGTCTCCCTAACAAGCCTATTCAGGCCACTGTTCATCTTATGAGCCTAATTCAGACCAGGGTGACAAGAGGTCAAAGTTGACTGGCTATAAGATGGGAGGATTTGCACTAGCTGTATTCAGACCGATGAAGCTGCTTGGATGAGCAGCGAAACGTTTCTGTCTCTCAAAAAGAAGTCCAGTCGCCATGACTCAACTTCCAGATAAACTCGCCTGGATGACTGAGAATCTTCACAGACATATTGGGGTAAGGACCACCTGTGGGCTGGTGTAGAGGAGGAGGAACTGTGTTCCATCCATCTCCCAAAGGTCACAGCTGCCCCCGTTCACCAGAGCATCACCGACACTCTCGTGACGGGTGGCCACCCCCAGGGAAGCCCGTAAGACCGTGTTGGCAAACCTGTGGCACGGGTGTCAAAGGTGGCACTCGGAGCCCATACTTATTTTTTTTAAATATTTTATTGAATTTTCTAAACATAACAAGTTAAAACAAAGACATTGCTTGTGTGTTGCCGGGTAGCCTAGCTCAAATACAAATATTTCCCCAATATTTCAGCCCAAGCACTTGGAATATTCCACGTTTACATGCTTCTTTTCCATCATTGTATTTATCGGTACTTATCTCCATCTTCATCTAGTACAAAAAGTGAAAATTACAAAGTACTAAACTAGCCTGATTTAATCTTAATTCTTCATTTTACCAAGCCCATTTCTCTGGGCACCCAACATCGCCCCTTCACAACCACCTGGATTCAGGTTAAATGGCTGTATTGGCACTTTGCGAAAAAATAGTGGGTTTTGAACCGCCGTTTGGGCACTCTGTCTCTAAAAGGTTTGCCATCACTGTCGTAAGGTTTCCACTCATAATCGGGCTTTCTCCGTGGTTAGCCCAGCTTTGTGGAATAAGCTGCCAACAGAGATTCGCCAAGACCGGGTCCCTACCATCCTTTTAAAAAGCCTCGAAAACCTGGCTATTCAAAGATGCGTTCGGCAATTGGTGGTTGCTTACTGTTGTTATTCCCCTGATTCTTTGTTATTTTTACATGGTTCTTTTTTTGTTTTGGCACTTCTTGCCGGGCCTCACTCTGTTTCTGTATTGTTATTGTTATGGTGTTTTATTTTAGGTTTTTTCCATTATGTTTGGTTTTTGGTTTTAACTGCTCTCTACCAGTTTGCTCAGCCTTTGGGCGTTTATACACGACCCCTAAACTCCGGGGCAAATGGCTCCCAGCTCCGGAGCTTAAAAGTGTTTACCCACCAGCTCCGAAGCTAACAGAAAATTAAGTGCGACCACGCCCACCTAAGCGGGTCCCAGCGCACCTTTCAAGTACCTGCTCTTCCGTCCTGAAAATTCCTTGATGCGGTGTAACGATAGTGAGTGTGGGGCTCTCCTCCCTTCTGTTTGTTGTTTTTTTGGCTCCCGCCCCTTTAAGAGCTACTTTACAGACACAGGAATCTTGCCGGCAAGAGCGAGAGGCAGAACGGAGGTGAGCGGCATGCTTTTCTTTCTCTTTTTCTCCCTCCCCTCAGGCAGCCAGCAACCAGGAAGTGCGGAGGGGGGGGGACACAGGAAGAGCGACGAACCCCTAAGACCTCTGGTCCCAATTTAAGTGGCCAGCGGATCTTAGGGGTCGTGTAAAAGCGCCCAGTGTTTTGCAGCCCAGAGTTCCTGTGGGAAAGTCGGGGCGGTTTTAAAAAAAATGCAATCAATCGATCGATCAATAATAGATCCCCACGGGATGGAGTTCCCTTTCCTCTTTGGACTGGACCCGTGATCTCCCTGCAGGCTTTGAACCAACCCCCCCCTTCCTCCCTCTCACACGGTTTGTTTTCTTCCCCTTTGGTTTCTACAGCCCAGATGCCGTGATCGACCCCTGGCTTTCGGACTTGTGGGCAAAGATCCTGGCCCTGTACCCTCTCCCTCCCGGCCTCAGCGTCATCAGTCCAGAGATCATGTGAGTCGGAAAGGAAGCCCGCACTCTTTGTCCCTTTTCTGAACCCCATAAAATAGGAATATAATTTGAAGAGGACGGGAGTGTTCAGAAATACCAAAGATTTCTCCTGTATTCCATCCGTACACATTTTAGAACATCAAACCCAAACAACCGGGTTATCGGGCAAGTCCACGTCGTATGCCTTGCGGTCGCCTTTTCCAAATTGTGTCTCCAGCATCTGGAGCCGTGAGCTTTTTGAAAGCTCAGTTGAGATGCGAAGGGGATTAGATATGTTGTACAGCAGAACCCCCGTATCCACTGATTCAGTTATCCACGGTTGGCAGAGGGGAAAAAAATTAAATAATTCAGCAGCCACAAAGCAAGCTGTAAAGCAAGCTGTTGTCACAAACAGCATCTGTAAAGCAAGCTACTGTCTCAAAACAGCAGTCATAAAGCAAACTACTGTCAGGAAACAGCAATTTGGAGATGGGTGGGCAGGCGTTCTCTCTTATCCACGGATTTCGTTATCCACGGGAAGGCCTGGAGCCAATCCCCAGCGGATACCAGGGTCCTACTGTACTAAACAAACACAGCCACAGGATTAAAAACAGTGGGGAGCCAGAAGACTGTCTGTATCTATGGATCCAGAACAAGGGACCTCTTTCCCCGGGGAAGCTTGGGAGGTCTCTATCCCGTTCCCCTCTCCAGTGAAGGAAAGAGAGGTTTTTTTTCTTGCCGTAATGGACGGCCATCCTTTTGCTTTCTTTCCCCCACAGGTTGCCTCCCAAATTCACCTTGCACTTTCTGGAAGATGCCTCCGGGGAGGACCTTCGCGAACGCTCCCCCCGGCGAGAGAGAGCTTCCGAAGAACCCCCTTCCGAGCGGCACCCTTTCCCCGCCTGCCTGGTGTCGAACCAGAGGGTGACGTCGGAGTCTCACTTCCAGGATGTCCGCCTCCTCCAGTTTGACGTCGCCGGCTCTGGCATTGAGTGAGTTGATTCCCCCCCCCTTGCTCTGGCTTTTCAAGTCCCTCTACATGGCATGTTCTGGGGAGGAAAATACAGTGCCCCCCCCTTTCGTGGCTCATAACTGCGGTCCCACTATGTTGCGGGACTGCAGTATATGAAAAAGCCCCCCTAGGGCAGCAGTGGCGAACCTTGGGCAACTCCAGATGTTTTGGACCACAACTCCCAGGATTCCAAGCCTAGATAGCCAATGGCAAAGGACTGTGGGAGTTGTGGTCCAAAACATCTGGCGTGTCAAAGGTTCGCCCACCACTGCCCTAGGGTAAGGAGGGAAAGTCCTGTTTCAAGCCTCCCATACTTACCCCCAAGGACTGGCGCTGCCCCGAACAGGCCTGTGAGGGCCTTCCTGGGCCTTCTGGAGCCTCCAAAAGGGCCTCCCTGTGAACTGGAAGTGACTTCCGGATCGCTGAACATCACTTCTGAGGCCTCTGAGAGCCTTTCTAGGCCTGTCGGAGGCCTCAAAGATGATTTCTGGTTCACCGGAAGTGAGGTTCAAGGGGAATTGAATCTCCGTCTGCAAAGAGCAAACCCCGCTCACTGGCCTCTTCACCCACTTCGCCAGCCCCGTGGTGATAACAGGAGCCAAGGATTGAAGAAGGGTCCCTTCAGGGAGGTTTGAATGAGAAGGTTAAATGCCTGCACTGCAGGTAAAACTGTGCTCACAACCTGGGGTTCGATCCCAGGTAGCCGGCTCGAGGTTCATTCAGCCTTCCATCCTTCCGAGGTTGGTAAAATGAGTACCCAGCTTGCTGGGGGGTGGGGGGGCAATGTGTAGCCTGCATTAAGTGTAATTAAACTCTAAACCACCCAGAGACTACTTGGAGTGGTATGGGGCAGTCTAGAAGCAGAACACTTTGTTTTTCTTTATTTAGACCTCTGCCCTTAAAGCATGTAAGAGCCTCGTGGTGCAGTGGTTAAATGCCTGTCCCGCAGCTAAAACTGTGCTCACGACCCAGGGTTCGATCCCAGGTAGCCGGCTCAAGGTTCACTCAGCCTTCCATCCTTCCGAGGTCGGTAAAATGAGTACCCAGCTTGCTGGGGGTGGGGGGGAAATGTGTAGCCTGCATTAAGTGTAATTAAACTCTAAACCACCCAGAGACTACTTGAAGTGGTATGGGGCAGTCTAGAAGCAGAACACTTTGCTTTTCTTTATTTAGACCTCTGCCCTTAAAGCATGTAAGAGCCTCGTGGTGCAGTGGTTAAATGCCTGTCCCGCAGCTAAAACTGTGCTCACGACCTGGGGTTCGATCCCAGGTAGCCGGCTCAAGGTTCACTCAGCCTTCCATCCTTCCGAGGTCGGTAAAATGAGTACCCAGCTTGCTGGGGGGGGGGGGCAAATGTGTAGCCTGCACTACTGTCATTAAAAACTGTAAACCGCCCAGAGACTACTTGAAGTGGTATGGGGCGGTATATAAACGGAACACTTTGCTTGATTTGAGGGCCTTCCTTTTTTGCAGATACACCGCTGGCGATGTGGTCATGATCCAGCCCTGCAATGCTCCGGAGGACGTCCAGCTGTTCTGTGACCTCCTTCGCCTGGACCCTGACAAGCGCTTTGTGCTGAGGCCAACGGAGCCAGGTACAAACACCGCCCGGAGGTGCGGAGACAGTGGTGGTGGTGGTGGTGGTAGGGAGCTCAGCAGTGTCTCTCCAACCCAATACCACAGACACTTAACCTTTGGGAAACCCCTTCACTGTCCTGGCTTGTTCGGCACTACGGTGAGCCTGGCGGTTAAACCTCAGCCCTGCGGCTGAAACTCGGCTCACGGCCTGGATTCAGTTCCAGGTCACCAGCTCGAGGTTCACTCAGCCTCCCATCCTTCCGAGATCGATAACATGAGTCCTTGGGTCCTTTTTAAGGAGAAAGGCAAGAACAAAATAAATAAATTAAATTGCATTAAACGTTTGGCAGTGGAATATGCTCTCGAGTCTCCTTCTTTGGAGGTTTTTAAGCAGAGGACGGATGGCCATCTGTTGGGGGTCCTGGGATGGGGGTTCCTGCATGGCAGGGGGTTGGACTAGATAGCCCTTGAGGTCTCTTCCAGCTCTAGGATTCTATGATTCTAATTGTAAACTGCCCAGAAAGTGCCTTAAGTGCTATGGGGTGGTGTTTAAAAAAACACCACCACCCTGTCATGCCAGGCAATTGATGAAGAAAAAATATTCCACAATGAATTCAGTGTCCAAATCGAGGGAAGTGATAAGAACCACTCTATTCTGCTCTGGTCAGACCCCACCTGGAGTACTGTGTCCAGTTGCCACGGAGGGTGGTTGAGTCTCCTTCTTTGGAGGTTTTTAAGCAGAGGCTGAATGGCCATCTGTCGGAAATATTGTGATGGGATTCCTGCATGGCAGGGGGTTGGACTAGATGGCCCTTGAGGTCTCTTCCAACTCTAGGATTCTCTGATTCTATGCGCCTGAATTTCAAAAGGATGTTGACAGCCTTGAACGGGTGCAGAGGAGGGCGACCAGGATGGTTGAGGGTCTGGAAGAAATGTCTTATGAAGAACGGCTTAGGGAACTGGGAATGTTTAGCCTCTCTAAAAGAAGGCTGAGGGGAGATAGGATAGCTATGTTTAAAGATTTGAAAGGATGTCCTATTGAAGAGGGAACAGGTTTGTTTTCCATGGCTTCAGAGACTAGGACTCGGGGCAATGGTCTCAAACGACAGGAAAAGAGATTCCATTTGAACATTAGGAAGAACTTCATGACAGTTAGAGCTGTTTGGCAGTGGAAGATGCTGCCACGGAGGGTGGTGGAGTCTCCTTCTTTGGAGGTTTTTAAGCAGAGGCTGGATGGCCATCTGTCAAGGGGGGTTCCTGCATGGCAGGAGGTTGGACTGGATGGCCCTGGAGGTCTCTTCCAACTCTAGGATTCTATGCTTGACAAAGTCCACAAACGACACAGGACCAAAGCAAATGAAGAAAAAAATCTGTTCAAGGCCAAAAGCATTCTCCTAGCTTGGCACGGCAGTGAACTCCTGTTCTGACTGTGGGGTCCCTTCCAGGCTGCATCTGTCTTCAATTTGTGGTTCTCATCCTCCTTCGCAGGCACCCCGCTTCCTGCCCACCTGCCCCAGCCCTGCACCCTCCGTCACCTGGTGAGCCACTACCTGGACGTCGCCAGTGTCCCCCGCCGCTCCTTTTTCGAGCTGGCCTCCCACTTCTCGACCAGCGACTTAGAGCGAGAGAAACTGCAGGAGTTCGGCTCCGCCCAAGGCCAGGAAGAGCTGTCCGCTTACTGCTACCGGCCCCGTAGGACCACACTGGAGGTAAATGCGGAAGCCAGTTTTAAAATCTGCACCGGAATTGCTTTTGCTCGCCCCGTTTGCATCCTCCAGGCTCTGTGGGTGATCGCTGGCAAGAGTAATCTCTCGTTTTTGGCTTAATCTTGACAGACACAGAGAGCAGAAATGCGTGTTTTCCACAGAAAGGTTGAGATTGCCTGTCACTTTCTCGGCTCCGGGCTCAGAGTTTCCCATTTCCCACCTCTTGGTCCAGCTCTGTAACTGTTGGGCCCCTTTTAAAAACATTTTGGAAGCAAAAATCAAAGCAAAGTGTCCTGCTTATATACTGCCCCATCGTGCTTAAAGCACTGTCTGGGGCAGTTTACAATGTATTCCCGCAAGCTACACGTTATTATTAAGGGAAAGGGACCCAGTCTTTCCAATAGAAATTCAACAAATAAAAAACAAAGCAAAGTGTTCTGCTTATAGACCGCCCCATACCACTTCAAGTAGTCTCTGGGCGGTTTACAATTTAATTACGGTATGCAGGCTACACCTTGCCCTGCACCCCCAGCAAGCTGGGGACTCATTTGACTGACCTCGGAAGGATGGAAGGCTGAGTGAACCTTGAGCCTGCGACCTGGGATTGAACCCCCAGGTGGTGAGTCCAGTTATAGCTGCAGTACAGACATTTAAGCACTGCGCCGCGGGACCTCCGCTGCCCTCACCCTGTTCTCCTCTTCCTCTCTCGCACCAGGTCCTGTGCGACTTCCCTCACACCACTTGTGCCATTCCGTGCGACTACCTCCTCGACCTCATCCCACGGATCAGGCCCCGAGCCTTCTCCATCGCCTCCTCCATGCTGGTGAGGAAGGGCAAGGGTTCCCAAAGAGGTCGGGGAGGGGGGGGATTCTTCAGGGGAAAACAGGGAGTATTAATCCCGAGCCAGGAACTCCTCTTCCGGGTTCTGGCTTAGAAGGCAAAAGGCACGCATGAGAAATAGGCGCAGGGTGTGTTGCCTTGAACGCAGGGCTTTTTGCTCCGAACCTTCTGCAAGTCACCACAGCCTACGGAGGGAGTAGAGATCCCCGGAGGGGGTGGGCTTTCAGCAGGAACGCGGCAGCGCTGCCTAAGAGCATCAGCGTGGCTTGCATTTGGCTGCCTATTGGGGCGGGGTATCTGCACCCTCACTGTTGATCCCCCAGGCAGCAAAAAAAAAAAAAGGTCTCCGGTCCGTGGCTTGTGCTTCCTTCTCTGCCCTGCAGGTGGCGCTGGCCTGGTACCACCTCCTTTCCCTCTGAATCCCTGCAGCTAGAAAGCTCGTTTGAAAGGTATCGTGGGCTGAGTCCCTGGACAAGACCGCCCTGATAGAAGGGAAAGACAGTAGGGAAAGAGAGAGAGAGCTAATGGGAGATGCATTGATCCAGTAAAGGAAGCCACGGTCTTTAGTTTGGAAGGCCTGAGCATTTAAGCACCAGACCCTTTGAGGGCCATGAACTGATAGCACGGCTGTACAGTTAGAAATGCCCTATTTTTATTTATTTTAGAGTATTTTCACTCCGCCTTTCTCCTTGGAAAAGGACCCAAGGCGGCTGACAGTAATGAGGGACAATAGACAGTCCAGTACAATTCAGGCATGTTCAAGTATTGAGAACAGGGAATTGAGGGACGTCTTACAGCATTTATTTGTTTGTTTGTTTGTTTGTTTGTTTGTTTGACTTTTATTCCGCCCATCTAGACCTAGGGCTACTCTGGGCGGTTTACAACATGTGATAACCTAACAATTGAACAAAGGAATACTGTTTAAAAACCAAAAATACAAGGTACATAATAAAATAAAGTATACATAAATCAAAAACAAAAAAACTAAAATGAAGATAAAATGAATATTAAAAATGGAAGAGATTGATAAAATGGGGGGGGGAGGGAGAGAGAGAAGAGAAGAAAAGTGGTTTAAAAATAAATAGTGCCTTACTAAATGTTTGAAGAATCAACAGCATTACCTTAAAGCTACAAGAGAGCGTAAGCAGTTAAAGAGAGAGTTAAAAAATCCATGTAAAGTTTATGAGTGATGGAATCTAACATTGAAAACATAGCGTCAGCGCAATCACACAAGGTTATATAAGTGGTTATTAACACAAAGTCTATGTGATCCTATTGATTCATATAAAAGACACACAATAAATAGGTCAGGCATGTCCAAACTTTGGCTCTCCAGTTGTTTTGGACTGCAACTCCCACAGTCCTTTGCTCCTGGCAAGATAAGCTTAGAATTCTGGGAGTTGTGGTCCAAAACATCAGGAGGGCTGAAGTTTGGACATGCCTGCAATAGGTAGTCCATCACTCAGGGAAAGCTTGCCTGAAGGAGAAGGTATTTGCCTGGATGGGGCAGTCAGTCCTGGCCTCTAGAGGGAGTGGCAGAACCTTTGGCCCTCCAGATGTTTTGGACCACGGCTCCCACAGTCCTTAAGTCCTTGGCCTTCCAGGCTCAGAATTCTGGGAGTTGCGGTCCAGAACATCTGGAGGGCTGAAGGTTCACCACCCCTGCCCCTCAGGGCACCACCAGGTGGGACCCGGTTTAGGGCCCAGACGGGAGAAGCCTGGGAAACCAGAGTTGGCATTCAGAAGGGACAAGACGAGGCCGGGCTCCCCACGGAGGCAGTCTCCCCTCTTCCTCTGAGCCTGCCTTGTCCTCTAGGTCCACCCCAACCGGATTGAGATCCTCGTGGCCGTGGTGCGTTACAAGACCCTCTTGAGCAAACCTCGGCGTGGGCTGTGTTCCACGTGGCTGGCCTCCCTCGAGCCACAGAACGGTACTTTCTTTTTTTAAAATGGGTGGGGGGGCACTGGCAGAAGGGTGGGGGTGAAGGTGCTGCCGGAGAGGTCTCCCACCCCCGTGGAGTGCATTCTTGGTGGGGACATAAGAACATAAGAACCTAAGAAGAGCCCTGCTGGATCAGGCCAAAGGCCCATCTAGTCCAGCTTCGTGGATCTCCCAGTGGCCCCACCAAATGCCTCCGGGAGGGCACGAGACTAGATCTCTGTCTCCTGATCCCAGTCCCCTGCATCTGGCCCTTGAAGTACCCCGGGTTTTAAGCCTGGAGATGACACACATCTCCCTCATGGTTTGTCACCTGTGATGATGGACTTTTCCTCCAGGAATCTGTCCAATCCACTTTTGAAGGCATCCAGGCTAGGTGCCATCACCACCACCTCCTGTGGCAGGGAGTTCCACAGACTAACAACGCGCTGGGTGAAAAAAATATTTTCTTTTGTCTGTTCTTACTCTCCCAGCCCACAATTTGAGTGGATGTCCCCTAGTTCTAGTATTTTGTGAGAGGGAGAAGAGCCTCCCTCTCTCCACTTGACTCATGCCCTGCGTTATTTTGTACGTCTCAATCCTATCCCCCCCTCAGGCGCCTTTTTTCCAGACTAAAGAGCCCCAAATGTTTTAGCCTTTCCTCATAAGGGAGGTGCCCCAGCCCAGTAACCATTTTAGTCGCTCTCTTTTGCACCCTTTCAAAAGAGGTAGGTGAAGCAGAGAGCTGGCTGCTGGGACAGATGAGGCTCTTTATGCCCCCCCCCACGTCATGAAAGGTATGTCTTGCATCCTGAAAACACGTGGGAGGATCACCAGTGAAGGTGGTGGCCCCCCATCCCTCGCAGGTTTGCAGCCTGGAAGTTGGAATGAGAAAAGAGGCCATCGAGAACTAAGATTGGGGGGGGGGGGAGGACGGAAGAGGCCAAGTGGGACCGGCGGAGTCAGAGAAGAAGCCGGAAGAGCCCTGGACCTCTTTGTCTCCCCCCTCCCCAGATGCTGCCCGGGTGCCTCTTTGGGTGAAGAAAGGGAGCCTGACGTTCCCGGCTGACCGACTCACGCCCGTCGTCATGATCGGACCCGGGACGGGCGTGGCGCCCTTCCGAGCCGCCATCCAGGAGCGCGTGGCCCAGGGCAAAGGAGGTGAGGCTGGCCAGCGACCCGACCTCTCTACCTGCTCTTGGTTCCAGGTCCCACGCTCTTCCTGATGCCACTTGTTCTGGCCTTGCCTTGCAGAGAATTACCTGTTCTTTGGCTGTCGGCAGAAAAGCAAAGATTTTTACTGCCGGGCGGAATGGGAGGCGCTGATGGAAAGAGGATGCCTGCATCTGTTTGTGGCCTTCTCCCGGGACCAGGTCAGCTCCAGTTCCAAAATATTCCGCAGGAAGATGGCACTTGTCCCGAAATCTGGGACAAGAAGGTGCCTCTCTCTCTCTCTCTCTCTCTCTCTCTCTCTCTCTCTCACACACACACACACACACACACACACACACACACACACACACACACACAAAATACCTCACGCAGGACGCCAGAGACCCCTTCCTTGCAAGAGCCAGAGTGGAAGGTTGCGACAAACGGGCAGCAGGTTTGGGGCTGAAATCTCCCGTTTTTTAAAAAAAAAAACCAACCCCGGAGACTTTCCACGGCATGCTGATCAGAGTCCCAGGCGCTTCCCGTTCCCCTTCCTCTGTTCTAGGCTGCCAGAGGTCTCCGGGCTGGGTGGCCCTGAAAACCTCTTCCCGCCTCGGTTTGTGCGATCATCACAAATGAGACCGAGAGCCTGGTGGCCGCCTTGTGCAGGTGATGTGGGACCCAAGCTTGCGCGGACCAAAGGCTCCTTCCTGCCTTGAAAGGAGGCGCCGGTAGTCCTCAAACCCTTCTGCAGGCCAGTCCTTTCAGTTGCACAGCATCCTTGGTGATTTACGCCCCGAGGGAGGCGCCATCACTTGTGTGCGGCTGTGGAAGCCCCCGCGACCTTCCCCACCCTCCCATGAGCCAGGGCCAAAGGGCCACAGGGTGGGTGTGCGGGTTCATGAAGATTGATTAAAGGGTCAGATGAAATAAATGAAGTTGAATCCTTTGGTATGAAAAAGTCTGACAATAAAGTTTTATTGAATATCTCACAACCTTGTCGATCACTTCCATTTCGTACATTCTTGGTTACATGTGGGGTTAGAACAGGAACAGAAAAACTTGGAGATAAACAAACATTGTCCTTTTTATAACTTCCTTCAAATGGATTAAACTTGCCCTTTGGCTGTGGGTCTAATATTTCTTCATTAACCCACCAGGCGGGTTCCCTTGGGCTGGAGGCGGAGCTCGGAGGGGATGCTCCCATCCCCATCCCGGTATCCATCCCGGAGGGTTGGGGTCTAACTTTCTCCCAGAAATTCCTCTCAGGGATTCTTTTCCTTTATTCACAGACTCGTTAGGTCTAAGACCCATTAGAGACCTGGTATTTGTTCTCCCTCCTTGTCCCCAGTCCTCCTCGGTCTGACACTCTCTCTCCCTAACGATTTTAACGATCCTCCTCTCCCCTTCTCCTCGCGCTCCCCTCTCGCGCCCCATCACGATTCCTTCCTCTCTCTCGCCCCCCTCCGTCTGAATCCCTTTCTCTTTATACACACGGCTTATTATTTCACCCTCCGTTTGCGTGGCCACACTCTCTTGGAGTTTCTTTGTGCCTATATCAACCTGAACACCTACAGTCGCCTGTGTTATTCTTATTTCCTTCACTTGTATCCCTGAATCTACCATCTCTTTGACTTCTCTAAATTCTCCTTCTGTTTGAACTCCTGTGTTCTTTATGTCTTGGCAAATATCAATTAACCCCATCTTAATCTCATTCCATATAATGAATCTTTGCACAGTAGCAAGATAACATTCTTTAAACCTTTTGTCCAGTTCAACAGCCTTGCCTTCCTTATCTGTGTTACTATCCTCTTTGCCTTTAACCTCCCCACACGCTTTCCCTGGTTTTTCATCTCCTTCTTCTATTCCTCTTCTATCCTCTGCAAACGACCCACTGACTCCTTGATCGTGCTTCTCCTCATGTTCACATACCCCCCCATCAAGTTGGTCGTTTGAGAGGTGTCCTCCGATACCCATGGGCCCTGTCGGGAAAAATAATCTGCGTTAGAGTGTTCGCCCCCTTTTTTGTATTGTATATCAAAGGCGTATGGCTGTAGACTCAAATACCACCGTGTGAGCCGTGGGTTACAATTCTTCATCCTACTTAACCAAGTCAATGGTGCGTGATCCGTTATTAAAGTAAAACGTGTGCCCAATAAGTAATATTGAAGTTCATTTATCGCCCACTTTACCGCTAATGCTTCCTTTTCTATAGTAGAGTAATGCAATTCTTTATCCTTTAGTTTTCTGCTGATATATAAAATTGGATGTTCCTCTCCTTCTATTATTTGAGCTAAAACAGCTCCTATTCCCCTGTCCGAAGCATCAGTTTGTAACACGAAAGGGTAATTGTAATCTGGTGCGTATCTGACAGGATATGAACATAATTTTTGTTTTAAACTGTCATAAGCTTGTTGCTCTCTCCATCCCCATTCAATCAACTTCTTATTATTTTTTCGTGTCAAGTCTGTTAGCGGTGCGGCTATATGTGAAAACCCCCTTATGAACCTTCTATAGTAACCCGCTAATCCCAGGAATTGTTGAACTTCACGTTTTGTTTTTGGTATCGGCCAATTGGACAACTTATCTACTTTACATTCTTGTGGAAATATTTTCCCTTGTTGCACTTTATAACCCAAGAAGTCTATTGTAGTCCTAGCTATTTTACATTTTTTTGGATTGACTCTTAATCCTGCTTCCCTCAGACGGGTCAAAATTTTTTCCAAATGTTGTAAGTGTTCCTCCCAGTCTTTGCTGTAAATGATAATGTCATCTATATAGGCTACTGCAAAAGTTTGAAATGGAGCTAACACTTTGTCCATTAATCTCTGAAACGTTGCTCCTGCACCATGCAATCCAAATGGCATAAAGGTAAAATTAAAAAGTCCATTTGGTGTTGCGAAAGCTGTTTTCTCTTTATCTTCTTGTCTTAACGGTACCTGCCAGTATCCTTTAGTTAGGTCCAGACTGGACAGGACCCCCGCCTCTCCTAATTTGTCCAGAACATCGTCAATTCGAGGCATTGGGTAAGCATCAAATTTCGATATTTTGTTCACCCTTCTAAAATCTATACAGAATCTTACTGTGCCATCTGATTTTGGTACCACTACTGGATGGCTTCGCCATGGACTTGTCGACGGTTCAATAACTCCGAGGTCCAACATCTTATCCACTTCGTCCTTAATGATGGGTATTAAATGTTTGGGCCATTGTCTCCCATGGTCTCTAACTATTTTTCCTGGTGGAGTTTCTATTCTATGTTCTGTCCACGTTGTTTTCCCCGGTCTATCTGAAAATACATCTTTAAATTTCTCCTGCAATTCGTCTAAATCTCTACATTGTTCGTCTTGTAAAGTTTGGCATATTGTGAGTCCCCCTTTTGCATCACCCCAATCTGGTCCTAAAATGTCATCATCTTTCGAAGTCATATACACTTCTCTCTCTTCCCACAGTTTTAATAAATTTACGTGGTATATGCCTTGTTTCTTTCTCTTGTCTGGTGTGGCGATTTCGTAATCCACATTATTAATTTTTCTTAATATTGTATAGGGTCCTTGCCATTGAGCAAACAATT
Source organism: Phrynocephalus vlangalii (assembly GCA_037367305.1). NCBI lineage: Eukaryota > Metazoa > Chordata > Lepidosauria > Squamata > Agamidae > Phrynocephalus > Phrynocephalus vlangalii. Next base: position 7,328,103 of record JAWVWN010002679.1, read on the forward strand.
TTGAGTGGTCTGATGGGAGTAATAATAATACCTTCTGTCCTTCCTTAAATTCTCGACATTTCACCTTTTTATCATACCTATTCTTTTGTTCCATCTGTTTTTTCTGTAAATTTTGCGTTGCCAAGTCCCTTACATATTTAAGTCTATCTCTCATTTCGATAACATGTTTCACAGTACAGATTGCGTGATCTTCTCCTTCTTCCCATCGTTCTTTTATGAGATCTAATATCCCTCTGGGATTAGATCCGTATAAAAGTTCAAAGGGAGAATATCCTGTAGACGACTGTGGAACTTCCCTTATAGCAAACATTAATGGTGCTATCATTAAGTGCCATTTTGATGGGTTATCATTAATGACCTTTCGTAACATTTGTTTCAAAGTCTTATTAAACCTTTCTACAAGACCATTACATTGTGGATGATAAACCGTAGTCCGTAACGGTTTAATGTCTAATATTTTCCACATTTCTTTGAGTGTTTGACTGAGGAAATTTGTTCCTTGATCAGTCAAAATTTCCTTTGGGAAACCTAGTCTTGTGAATACCTGTAATAACTCTCTAGCTAATACTTTTGCACTTGTTGAACGTATGGGTATTGCCTCCGGATATCTTGTGGCATAATCTATTAAAACCAATACATGCGTGTGACCCCCTGCTGATCTTTTTAAAGGTCCAATGATATCTAATCCGATCCTATCAAATGGTTTATCTATCAAAGGCATTGGTATCAGGTGTCCTCCTTTTTGTGGTTTTGGTTGGGTCATTTGACATTTTGTGCATGTTTTACAATAATTTTGCACGTCCTCATTTACCTTTGGCCAATAGAACCTTTCCTTCACCCGTGCTAACGTTTTCTCTAGTGCTAAATGTCCTGACACAGGGACATCATGTGCCAACATTAATATCAATTGTCTTCCTCCATGTGGGACAACCAATCTGTCTTTTCCAGTTTTATCTATGTGGTATAACAAGCCATTCCGCCATTCCACCCCTGTTTCCCCTTGTGGTGTTTGTCCTTCCATGCGTGCCTGTGCCCTCCAACTTTCTAATGAATCATCTTCATTTTGCCACAGTCTCACCCGTTCCTTATTTGCTTGGGTTAGTTCTGTCCAGTCTTTTCCATCCTCTTTCCATGGTCTGGATCCTGGAGGAGTCACTCCAGAGCAAAGGGCCTCCTGAGACGATAAAAAGTTATTTAACCCTTCCCAATCTCTTCCCAATAAAACATCTCTCGGTAACGTTGGCACAATTCCTACTCTCATCTTGTATAGTTTGTTATTGACTTCTATATTCACCCATGCAGTACCATATGGCTTTGCATCGCCATGAATACATCTAATTACTACTGCATCATCTAGTATATTATTTCCTATGTCTTTCACTAACGTTTGTCCGGAACCCGTATCCAACAATGCCCTTTTTGGTTTTCCATTTATTTTTACATCCATTTCCCACCCTCTTTGTTCTGTGTTCCGTATTTCATCTCCTAATGTTTCTCCTGTTGTCACCCAGGCACAACTCATGTGTGGGCAATCCCGTTTATAATGTTCTTGGGATCCGCAGTTATAACATACGGGTTTTCTGTCCTTATTGGACAGTCCGCGTCCTGCTGTCCGTTCCATCGTTCCCCAACCGATACTCCTCGTCTGTCCTATCGTTGGTTGGGTTTTTCTGGCTTCCTCTCCGTATTTCTTAGGCCTTTCTGCGCTGCTTTCTGTTACCGTGTCTCGTGGTATGGGCGGCGCCATTTTATCTCTTCTGTTCTCGTAGTGCGGCTTGATCTCGCGATAACTCGCTGTTCTGTCCGCTGCTTGATGGTAATTTTCCAGAAGTATGACAACCGCCTCTAGCGTCGATGGTTGATTCCTCCGCACCCAATTTTGCACTGACGGTGTTGCTGTCGTGAGTAATTGTTCTATTACTATTTGATCCACCACGTCATCCATTGTTTTCTTCTCTGGTTGCAACCATTTTACGACGTTTGCCCTCATTCTATATGCTAATGGCCGTGGATGTTGTCCTGTTTGCAGCTTCAATTCTCTAAATTTTGTCCTGTAAGTTTCCGCCGAAATATTGTACGTTAACAAAATGGTTTCTTTTACTTTCTCATAGTTCAAAGCATTTTGTGGACCTAATGCATCTACTACTGTTTGCAAATTCGCTGTTAATGCAGGAGTGAGAATGATAGCCCATTGATCTTTCGGCCAATTCGCAGCTTGCGCTGTTCTTTCAAACGTATTTAAATAAGTTTCTATGTCATCATTCTCAGTCATTTTTTGTACTTTCATAGGAAATTTCATTTCTGTCGCGTTCCTGTCCAAGGGCATTTCTTTTGGTTGCTTCGTATCCGATTGTTTATCTCCTCTTTTTTCCTCTGTCATTCGATTCATTAGTATTTTGTTTTGTTGTACTAACGTATCTATCATCCGTTCTTGTCTCTGTATTGTATCTCGGAAGTGCTTGGTTTCTTCGTCTATTCTACCATAACTGTAGTTTTCCCGTTGGGCGCCAATATGTGCGGGTTCATGAAGATTGATTAAAGGGTCAGATGAAATAAATGAAGTTGAATCCTTTGGTATGAAAAAGTCTGACAATAAAGTTTTATTGAATATCTCACAACCTTGTCGATCACTTCCATTTCGTACATTCTTGGTTACATGTGGGGTTAGAACAGGAACAGAAAAACTTGGAGATAAACAAACATTGTCCTTTTTATAACTTCCTTCAAATGGATTAAACTTGCCCTTTGGCTGTGGGTCTAATATTTCTTCATTAACCCACCAGGCGGGTTCCCTTGGGCTGGAGGCGGAGCTCGGAGGGGATGCTCCCATCCCCATCCCGGTATCCATCCCGGAGGGTTGGGGTCTAACTTTCTCCCAGAAATTCCTCTCAGGGATTCTTTTCCTTTATTCACAGACTCGTTAGGTCTAAGACCCATTAGAGACCTGGTATTTGTTCTCCCTCCTTGTCCCCAGTCCTCCTCGGTCTGACACTCTCTCTCCCTAACGATTTTAACGATCCTCCTCTCCCCTTCTCCTCGCGCTCCCCTCTCGCGCCCCATCACGATTCCTTCCTCTCTCTCGCCCCCCTCCGTCTGAATCCCTTTCTCTTTATACACACGGCTTATTATTTCACCCTCCGTTTGCGTGGCCACACTCTCTTGGAGTTTCTTTGTGCCTATATCAACCTGAACACCTACAGTCGCCTGTGTTATTCTTATTTCCTTCACTTGTATCCCTGAATCTACCATCTCTTTGACTTCTCTAAATTCTCCTTCTGTTTGAACTCCTGTGTTCTTTATGTCTTGGCAAATATCAATTAACCCCATCTTAATCTCATTCCATATAATGAATCTTTGCACAGTAGCAAGATAACATTCTTTAAACCTTTTGTCCAGTTCAACAGCCTTGCCTTCCTTATCTGTGTTACTATCCTCTTTGCCTTTAACCTCCCCACACGCTTCCCCTGGTTTTCCATCTCTTTCCTTTATTCCTCCTTTATCCTCAGCAAACGACCCACTGACTCCTTGATCTTGTTGTTTCTCCTCTTGTTCACAGTGGGACTGGCGTCTGGTGCAGGGGGGCCCTCGGTGCCTCCTCCGGGCCTTGTCCTTCTCTGACCCCCCCCCCCCCCCCGCGGGCAGCAAGGCTCCCTCTGCTTACTTAGTGAAGCCAGAGCTTGGCGCCAAAGCCCTAACCTTGGAAAGGGGCGGTTCTGTGCAGGTTGTGTTTTTTTGCTGGGAGTTGCAAAAACAAACAAACCACAACCTGCACAGAACCACCCTTCCTGAAAGAGCTATACCATTGGTTTCCCAGTGTCTTGCTGGCTAGAAGGTCCAAGTGTGCATGCATTCACCCATCTAGACGTGTGTATGTGTGTGTGTGAGTGTGTGTGTGTGTGTTGCATCGGTACAGTCGTGGCCAACCCTTCGTGACCCCGTGTCCATGGAGTTTTCTTGGCAGGAATACTGGAGTGGCTTGCCAGTTCCTACTCCGTGTGCCTACAGCACCTGGTATTCCCTGGTGGTCTCCCATCCAAGGACTAAGTCAGGCCCGACCCTGCTTAGCTTCCGAAATCAGGCCAGATCGGATGTGTTCACGGCATCTAGGCAGCTGTATCCCTACTCTTTTCATTATACAGTATACTGTGACCCCCCCTTTTTTTTGGTGCTGATGTCGGGCGCTCATCTGCCCTTTACACCCTTACCAGACGGAGGCACTATAAGGACACCTGTCAAAAATGTACCGTACAGTATGTTCGCTTTTTCCCCATTTTTTCTTCTTCTTGACCCATATGCTGTAAGTTTGTCCCTGCCGCTGCCATAGTCTTTGCCTTTTTGTGATTTTATGTGAACCGCCCTGAGTTCCCGCTCGGGAAGTAGGAGCGGTATATAAGTGTGAAAAATAAATAAAAATAAATAAATAAATTGTGAGGAGCAGCATGGAGCAATATTGTGACAGACCTGATTTCCCTGTCTTGTTATACTGGAGTGGTTTGCCAGTTCCTACTCCAGGCGCCTACAGCATCTGGTATTCCCTGGTGGTCTCCCATCCAAGTACTAACCAGGTCTGACCCTGCTTAGCTTCCGAAATCAGGCGAGATCGGACGTCTTAAATGTTCTGGGCTGTATTATTGTGCCTCATTATTCTTCTCCAAGGAGAAAGGCAGGGTAAAAAAATATCCAAAATAAATAAAATAAGTAAAGATGCACCCAGAAAGGAGGCGGCTTGTTCTCTCTCTGCACGATGCCCTGCTCTTTCCCATTTTTCTCCTCTCACCCCATCTCACCCCACTGCTCCAAGCAGGATAAATAAGATACCCTCAACCCTGTCTCCTCTTAACACATTCTTATTAACTGCTGGCCGTTTGGTGAGTGAAAGGCCCTTTATCAGATTGGATGTGCTTAGGGCAGGCATGTCCAAACTTTGGCCCTCCAGATGTCTTGGACCACAACTCCCACAGTCCTCAGCCATTGGAGATACAGGCTTGGAATTCTGGGAGTTGCGGTCCAAAACATCTGGAGTGCTGAAGTTTGGACATGCCTGGCTTAGGGCATCTAGGCAGCTCCAGACATGTATATGCATGCACAAATCAATCAGTCCGTCCCACCCACCCCACGGCTGCTAGTTCTGCCTTCCTTTATCAGTTGCCTTCCTGCCTAACCAGGTCATCCCAGACAGATAGCTCAGCTCTGAGCCAACATCCTGGAAGCCCCATCAGCGGGAGAGAACCAGGAAGGCCGCAATTAGAGGCCCGGCCTGTGACTCAGGCCGGCTTCTGCTGCTTGAGAGACAAGCCACCGGGGATGTGTGTGTGTGTGTGTGTAAGCGAGGGTGAGCCACTCGCCTTTCCTCCGCCATCGCATGCTCCGCATTCCGGTGTCCTCCCCGCAGAATCTGGCACCGGCTTTGTCATCAGCCGTGCAGGAAATCTGCGGGGTGTAGTGCGTGCGTGAACTCACACCCACGTGTGGCTTGTCAGGCTCCCGCCTTCCGGGGGAAACCCCAAGAACCATCCGAAGCTTTGTCAGGCTTTCTTCTAAGGACTGACAGTTGCAAAAGCACTACTCCTAAAATGACTTCTGCGGGGCTCAAGGCCATGTGAAGGGCAGGGTCTGTCGTGGCCCTAAAGGCGAAGGGTTCATTCAGATGGACGGGCAGGCGGGGGACGGGGCGGCGGCAAAGACTCCCCTCCGACCCCAGGGGTCATCAACTAATGACATGTGTGCCACCATGAGACTTGGCTCGGGAAACCTTTAAAAGAATAGCCAGAGTGAGTCAGGGTGGTGGCGGGAACTCTTGTTTGACCAAAGCCGAGGTCTTCAAACAGGGATCTCGCGTCTTCTGAGGCGGGGCAGGTGGGTGAGTGGGTTAGGGTTCTGGATGACGGGCAGGGACCAGACGGGAGGAGAGGGGATCAGACCTGTTTCCCCCCCCCCTTGCAATGAAGTGTGCCAAGCGCAGCCGCCACCCCCCTCACCCGCCGCCCTCCCGCCTCCCAGCTCACAAGGGGCTTTTGCCCGTCACGGAGCGGAGCAGCCCCCTCCCAAGACTCGGCCTGACTTGATCTCCGGTGCTCTCTGCAGGAGGAGAAAGTTTACGTCCAGCACCGGATCAGGGAAGAGAAGGAGCTCGTCTTTGACCTGGTGTCCCGTCGGGGGGCCTCCATCTACCTGGCCGGGTGAGTGCCAAAGGAGTGCAAAAGGACAGGCACATGTGCGCACACACACGCACACACACAGAGAGATAGATAGATAGATAGATAGATAGATAGATAGATAGATACACACACACACACACACACACAAATATATATACTGTATATACACAAACACATAGATAGATAGATAGATAGATAGATAGATAGATAGATAGATAGATAGATAGATAGATAGATAGATAGATAGATAGATAGATGATATACATACACAGACATACACACACATATAGATAGATAGATAGATAGATATACACACACACACACACACACACACACATATAGATAGATAGATAGATAGATAGATAGATAGATAGATAGATAGATAGATAGATAGATAGATATACACAGACACACACACACACATTAGATAGATAGATAGATAGATAGATATTGGGGGTGGGGGGTAGGATCTGATGACGAAGCCAGTGAAGGACAGCTGAGCTAAGCCGGGTGACATGGGCAGGGAGGAGGGGGAGGCATCGGTGACACCCCCCCCAAGGACCACCCTCGACAGGTGGGGCCACAGTTCATCTCCCAGCTATGTGCTTTGGGCCTCACAGGCGCCCTGGGTCCTTGATCCTCGCAGGAGGAAGCCTTCCAGGGGCTGGACACTCCGGTTCCTCTGCATTCCTGGGGCATGATGTCACCACGGCTTGGAGGAACAGCACGACTTGCTTCTGCACAGCACCCGCTCTTTGGTGTCTCGGGTGCAAAAGAGACCTTCGGGCTGCCACGGAGGCGCCAACAAGAACCATTCGGGGATATGCCCGGAGCCTCCCTAAACCCTCTGGCTTTGCTCTCCCCTCCTCTCTACGGGGCTGGGAGTGGTGTGGTGGGGTGGTGAGTCAAGGAAATAATTTTTCCTCCATGAATTCTATGTCTGAGCCACCAAGCCCAATGCCCTGGGAATGATGGACAGGCAGTCAACGCACACATATTGTTATACAGTAGGACACTGGTATCCACTGGGGATTGGTTCCAGGCCTTCCCATGGATAACGAAAACCGTGGATAAAACAATGCCCCCAACCTCCCCCCCCCCAAAAAAAAAAACTGCAGTCCTGGTTTCCCCACCTTGCCACAGGAGGTGGGGATGGCCTCTGGCCTGGATGCCTTCAAAAGGGGATTGGACTGATTCCTGGAGAAAAACGTCCATCATCACAGGTGACAAACCATGATGGAGACGTGTCGTCTCCAGGCTTAAAACCAGGGTCCTTCAAGGGCCAGCTGCAGGGGAGTGGGATCAGGAGACAGAGATCGAGTCTCGTGCGCTCCCAGAGGCATCTGGCGGGGCCACGGTGAGAGGAAGCTGGACTAGATGGGCCTTCGGCCTGATCCAGCAGGGCTCTTCTTACGGTTCTTATGAGAGTCCATCTCTTCCAGGAATGCCAAGCAGATGCCCGAAGCCGTCTCAGAGGCCCTGAAGTTCGTCTTCCTTTCCCAAGGATACCTGTCTGCCCCGGAGGCCGAGCACTACTTGGCCGGCTTAGAACGCGAAGGCCGTTTCCAGGCCGAGACTTGGTCTTGAGTTGAGCCAAGCCACGGACGGTGGATGTAGCCCGGGCAAGGGTACGGTACCAATAAAGAGAGACCCTGGGCCATCAATATCCTGGCCAGTCTGGATTCTGACCTTGGGGGCAGGAGTAGGGACACAGATGGGAACTCCTCTGGGTCAGCGGCTCAGACCCCCAGCCGAGCCGAGAAAGGGGAGGCGTCGGGCCAGCTGCTCCGAAACTCTCCCGGCCGCCTGATGCTGGTAGTCCCCCAAAAGAATCGCAAGTGTGGTGTCCTGGAAAAGTGTCCGGTTTCCCGCTTGAATCCCCTCCCACCCCATATTCCAGGGCTGTCCAACTTTGAACAGGCCCGAGGTCTACTTTTTTGGACCAAAGTACCTGAGGGCTACTACACTAAAAAAATCTACTGACAAATTTTATCCGTTCCGAGCACACGCTCAGAAGTAAAAATCTTGGTAAGTAGAGCAGCGGTTTCCCATAGGGATGCATTGAAAACCAGACAATGTATAGCATGCTTGCGCTGGTCATTTTTTTTTTTAATATGCATGTAAAACTTCAACGTGTTATAAGGGATTCCTATTTCATTATCAGGAAGAAGTTTGTCTAAGCCAGGGCTGTCCAACTTTGAACAGGCTGAGGTGCTGATCACCTGGCCAGCGGGGGGGGGGGGGACAAGACCACGCCATGGCCCTTGAACCGCCCCGCTCAGCTGAGACAGTGGGCTGGCAGACCCAGAACTTTGCTTGGACAGTGGCGGTCCTTGGGATGGGGGGAGGGAGGGGTGGAGAACTTATCCCCTCACTTTTTTATTGATGGCTGGCGGGCTACTTTTGAACCCTTCGCGGGCTACTGGTAGCCGCTGGTCTACCTGTTGGGCAGGCCTGCCGTATTCCATAGCTATCACCTGAGAATAAGGGAACCTTGAGAGGTTTGGGGCTCCTGGCAGTGCAGCGGATAGAAAGGGGTGATGGGTGTTGTAGGCTAGGATGTAAGGGTTGTCCATCCACCACCACCACCACCCTAGAGAAGTAGGAGTTTATGAAGGCTGCCATGCCGGAACCAGCCAACAGCCAAGGGGCAATTTTTATTATTTATTTATTTATTTATTTATTTATTTATTTATTAAGCTTTTATACCGCCTATTTCCCAATGGGACTCTAGGCGGTTTACAAATGTTCGATCTCAGTATTCCTGGCAAATCACACACTGCTCCGATCAAAAATCCGTCTTAGATACCAGGCTTGGCACTTCTTCCGCTGGCCCTTGGCAGGGGATCGGCCGGGCCGGGCCGGCCAGCTGAGATAGGAGGCTCCTAGCCACGATCTCTTCCTTGCCCCTGGGCTGGGAAGTAGACCCCTGGGGGCAGAGAGGCCAGCCACAGACAGACGGAGAGGGAATCAGGAAGGGAGGCCAGCCCTCCCTGGCTGAGCCAGCAACAAAACTCTCCGGTTCCTTTTAAAATCAGGACAACAGGATATCCTTTAGGCCAGGGATGGCGAACCTTTCAGAGACCGAGTGCCCAAATTGCGATTCAAAACCCATTAATTTTTCTCAAAGTGCCAATACGGCAATTTAACCCGAATCTAGGTGGCCGTGAAGGGGCGATGTCGGGTGACCACAGAAAGGGCTCTGAGGGCCACCTTTAGCACCCGTGCCTTAGGTTCGCCAGCACTGCTCTAGGCTGTTTTAAAATCTGTAATGTGCCCAAGGGCATGGCTCCCTGCTGGGGAGGGAAAGGGAAAGGGGGAAAACAACGGAGTAGAAACCATCAGTGATCGGAGCGGTGTGTGATTTGCGGCCTCCGTGCGCAAAAGACAAGGGACGCCTTTGCTTGCCAGGAATACTGAGTTCGACCATTGAAGGCGGAAACCCACCCGTCCTGGGTGTGTGAGCAGTTCCGTCCCTGGTTGAGAAATGACAGCACCCCCCCCACCCAACCCAGTTTGGGGGAATGCTGGGCTTTTGAGTCCACACGGCATCCTGTTCCCCGCCCCGGATCGGCTGGGTCTCAGACAGATTCCCTGGGATCCACTGACAGTTTCTTCTTCAGGACAAGCTTCAGGAGCTCCTCACGCCAGCCTGGGTGGGTCTCTGTGTCGTTTATTTAAAAAATGGATGCGGTGGGCGTGCGGCTGCCGGAGGTGGGTGGTGCAAGGGCTTTGTTTGTGCCAAAAGGGTTGCCCCCCCCCCTGGGAGTCGGAGAGGGGAAGGCCCACCTGGGAGGACTTTACCTGCCCAAGTAGGCCCGCCCTCGCCCTCTGATTGGCAGCTCCCCTGGCCCCAGCCAAGCGGCTTCCTTGTTGACAAACCAGCCCGTCTGCAGGCGGAGTCTCCCTCGCGGGGGCCGATCTGTTTGGCAGCTTCTTTGGGCCTGGGCAGGAACTGGAGGAGGAGCGTGCCAGCGAGTCGACAGCTCTCGCAGGGAGAAAGGGGCAAGCACTCTGGAGCACTCCCTGCCTGGCACCGGCCGTGCCCCAAGAGTGAGCTCGGGACGCCACGGTGGAGCACAGAGGCCGCTCGAGAGCCACGTTGCCGCGCCAGCCGCTTGCCGAAGTCCTCCGCTTGGCTAAGATGGGACTGGGTTGTGTCGCCTGCGAAAAACCACGGCCGCCCGGTGCAGAGACCCGAGGCTGGGAGCGGTGCCCGCTGCAGCCTTGAGGCCGGGTCCAAAAGCAAGAAAAATCAGCCCCCTGGGGTGTCCCGAGGTGCCCCCATGGCAGCCGCCGGCCCCGAACCAGAGGAGACCGCCGTGGGAGTTCTGGAACCTGTCTGCCCTTCTGGCTTCTCCAAACCAGGCACAGGACCGGCGACAGAGCCCTCCTGGGGCACCACTCCAGTCCTGGAGGCTAGGGGCGAGACAGGAGATGGCGCCGAGGGATGCGCAACAGGGACCGTACCGACGGCAGGCTTCCCGGGCCGAGGAGACGTCCAGGCGGAAGACGGGCCCCTGGCCGGCGCGGGTGAGGAACCGGACCACGGTGGTGCCACGCAGGGTGAGGACACGGACGTGGCCTGTGGAGGTGCCGGTGGCTCCCATGCTGAAGCCGAGAGCCTCCTTCCCCAAGGCAGAGAGGAGAGCATGGAGGGGTTGGCGCCGGCCGGCCGGCCTGAAGAGAGCTGGAGGACAGAAACGGGGCCTGATGCTCCGGTGGGGAAGGACAACGGGCAGAGGGAATATGTTTGCCTGTTGGAGGAAGAGGTGGAGGAGGAGGAAGATCAGGGCTTGGTCCAAGAGAAGCACGAGGCCACGGCTCAGTCCTGCCGCCTCCAGGTGGAAGACGGCGAGGAGGAGTTGGAGTGCCCGATCTGTACGGAGCTGTACGACCTGGAGGGCCACCGGCCGGCCCTGTTGAACTGCAGCCACGCGCTGTGCGCCCACTGCCTGCGGGCCATCCTGGAGGCATCCAGCGCCGCGGATATTGGCCGCGTCCGCTGCCCCCTTTGCCGCCAGAAGACCCCCATGGTGGAGTGGGAGATCTGCCGTCTCCAGGAGGAACTCATGCTGCTCAGCGGCACCCCGGATCCGGCCTCGGCGGGGCCTCCCCTGGCCGCCTTCAGCCCGCTGCCCGCCCGCCGACCGGGCTTCTGGGGCGGCGTGGAGCACCGCTTCCAGGTCCGCTTCCGCACCACCCGCATGGTGGGTTTCCTGCCCTGCCTGCGCTACCCGCCCGGCCTGATCGGCGGCCTGGCCCGGCTGGAGCGCCGCTGCCCCGCCGGCTACCGCTTGGCCCTGCTGGGGCTCCTGGCGGCCGAGCTGCTCAGCCTTTCGCTCGTCTTCCTCCCCATCGCCCTCCTCCTCCTCCTCTTCCTCGTCCTGGACAGGTAAAGAGCTCCGGCCAGCTCCGGAGGGAAGCGGCCCTGCCCTTCTCGGAGTGTCCTTCGGCCCAGCCAGAGCTGGCGTCCGCGCCGCCCGGGACACCAGCGGCCGGGCTGTCTCTCCAGGGATGCAGGCAGGATCTTTCCCTGGAGATGCTGCCTAGTACGTGGACCAAATCCTGACCCTTCTGCCGGTCAGCCTGGAGGTCTCCTGCTGAGCCAGCCAAGGGAGGGAGGGCAGCCCTTCGCCCCTTTCTTGGCCCGAACGTCTTGCTGAATTGAGAACCGGAAATCTACCACCACCAACCCCCCCCCCGGCAAAGGGTCTCCACTTGGTGTCCAGGGAAGACCCGAAGGTGTCTGGCTTTGTCTCTCCCAGGCAGGTGTGCTGCCATGTGTGTGTGTGTGGGGGTGCGGGGCTACAGAGGGGCACCATCATCTGTTTGGGCCCACACGTGGAGCCGCTCTGCTCTGCATCCGCCTTGTTAATATTTCTCTCGCCGAGACGGCTTTGCAAAGAGCGTCTCCCTTCCAATGCCGGTTGTGTTGCAAGCGCCTGGGCGTGCCTTTGTCGGTCCCGGATGGGGTGCAGGGAGGCAAGAGGAAAAGGTGCGGCAAGTCCCGTACCCCACCTGGCCCCTCTCACCCTGATCCCGCCGCTGCCACCACCCCCACTATCCCTGGCAGGCATGACATGTTGCAACCGTGGGCCTCCTACAGAGCTCCTGGCCCTTTGGCTGGCAGGAGGAGGAAGAGGAAGAAAAGAAGCCCTCTGCCCAGGCTCAGAGGGCCTCTTTCCCCTGCTCGTCCTGGCTTTGAAGAGGGCGGAGGAAGGATCGGGTGTCCGGGGCCCTACCTTCCCACCCCCACCTCCACACTTCCAGAAAGCTGGGGGCTTTGAAAGATGCTTAGACATTTCCCTGCTCTTTGGTCGTTATGGGCTGCAAACGAGACTGCCTGGGGGGGATCATGGGGAGTGTAGTCCCCACATGGGGAAGCCCCCGTTCCCCTCCGCCCTCCACCAGATCGGGATAGGTTTGGCTCTTGAGGGTGTCTCGTTGGAGAAAGGCAGGGTGCCAAGCAGAGATGGGCAGTGTGTGTGTGTGTGTGTGTGTGTGTGTGGAGAGAGAGAGAAAGAGAGAGAGGGAGGGATGGAGCCCCAGGAGGGTCTGGGCTCTGTGCCATGCAGCCCCGGATGAGAGCAAAAAAAAGCCGGAATATCTCTGGAGGCACATCAGCTTTCTCCCTGCAGAGCTTCGGCTGTGAGTCAGCAGAGCCTGGATGCCCTCTGGCCACCTGGCGGAAGAGGATGGAGCTGCTGGAAGAGGAGGAGGAGGAGGAGGAGGAAGAAGAAGAGGCACAGGGTGGGAAGGGAGCCACCTGGACCGACCCTAACCCATCGCCACCTTCATGCTGAATAGGAGACCGGCTCTCCCGGCTCAGGGACCCAGGGAGTCCTTTCCTCTCCCTTTTTGCACCGTGTTCAGCGGGCCCTGGTTTTTTGTTTTTAACATCTCCTGCCTCTGGGTTAGGGACCCCTTTCCTGATCACAGCCACTGGCTGTTGCCACCCAGCTCGAATTTCTTGTCCCCGATTCTTTTCTACTGGGGAGGATCCCCTGGGGCCAGGTCCCCTCCGACGCAGGAAGCCCTTGGCTGCCTCTGGTCCTGCCGTTGGCGCGAGGAGAGAAGCCCGGCCCCTGGCCTGAATTTCCCTCTGTATATAGAGCAGGGCGCAGAGGCAGGAGAACCAGCCCTCTGTCCTGTCACCGCAGCCTCCACCTTACCCCTAAAGCTGAGTCTGCAAATTCCTATGGCACAGACCCATCGCGGCCGGATTAGCTGGTCCGTGCGGTAAACCCGGCCGCGCTTAGTGGGGCAGCTCTCTCCGTTTCCCCCTCTGCTGGACAAATTCTTTTTGTTTTGTTGTCTGGTTGGTTGGGGGGGGGTGTTTGGTTGTTTGTTTATATGTTTGTTTTTGCCCTAGCCCTCTTCCCTTCCGCAGGAAAGCCTGCATCGTGCCTTCCAAACCTCCCCTGGGTGCTTGTAGGGTTGACTATTGATCGGAACACCCCTTGGTCCGGAGGGTGTGGGGTGGGGGTGCAGCAGAGCGCCCAACACAGCAGCGTCCGTCTGTCCGTCCGTGAATTCTGTGGCTTGGCTGGAAGGGGAGGTCGCAACCCTGCCTGCTGCTTTTTTCCCCAAAAAGGCACTTTTGGCCATTTCCTGTTGTCAAATTAATAATTCCCCAAACCAGATGCCTGCTCTCCACCCCCCCCATTAGAGGCAAACAAGGTCTTTTTAAACGTGAGGGGGGGCGGCGAGGTTTCTACGGGAACCACGATGGCACCTGTGCCATCCCCGTGACCTCCTGGGGGTGTCTACTTCTCGTCATCCCCTCCTCTCCTGTGCCTCTTTGGCCACCACGACACGTGGCCTGGGCCTCCCTGCCGGGGGCCTTCCCCACCTCCGCCAGCAACCTTCCTGGCACCCTGTCCCCTACATCAGTGGTTCCCCACCGGTGGGTTCCCGGATGTTCCTGGACTGCAACTCCCAGAAATCCTGGCCAGCTCAGCTAGTGAGGAAGACTTCTGGGAGTTGCAGTCCAGGAACATCTGGGGACCCACCGGTGGAGAACCATTGGTCTAGCTCAGTGGTTCTCAAGCTGTGGGTCCCCAGATGTTCCTGGACTGAAACTCCCAGAAATCCTGGCCAGCTCAGCTAGCGAGGAAGACTTCTGGGAGTTGCAGTCCGGGAACATCTGGGGACCCACAGGTGGAGAAACACTGCCCTACATACACACACAGACACACACACACACACTTGGGGAGAGAACTGTGCCCGCTCACGGGCAGGCAGGGCCTGGCATCACAAGAAGGGAGGAGACCTAAATATAGCCAGGGACCGTTGGGGACAAGAGAGGGCGGCTCTTTGGGCGTTGCAACCCTGCATCCCTCTCTGCCAGCTGCCTGCATGCTGGAGCGCGGCAGAGGGATAAAAGGTGGCCTCTGCTCCAGCGCTGGCACTCGACCGTGGATGGGTGGGTGTTGAGGGAAGACAGGCCTGGCGCGGCCCACGTGGTTAGGCACGTGAAGCCTTCCGAAACGCCTGGGGAGGGAAGGAGAGGGCCGGAGCCTCCATCCTTCCATCCCTGTTGCCTAGCAACGGAGAGAGCTCTGCAGTACCAGCCTGGCAAAAAAACATAAGAGGGGGCTGCAGAGAGGAGAGCAGCACAGCTTGCTGACTGCAGAGGCCGAGGAGGAGGAGGAGGAGGAACAGAGCAGACCCACGCCGGCACGGCTGCCTCGTGGCACACCCTGCGAGCAAGCAGTTGTTGTTGTTCAGTCATGTCCGACTCTTCGTGACCCCGTGGACCAGAGCTTGCCAGGCCTTCCTATCTTCCACTGCCTCCCGGAGTTTGGTCAAATCCATCTGGGTTGCATCGATGACACCGTCCAACCATCTCATTCTTTGCCGTCCTCTTTTCCTTTTGCCTTCCATCTTTCCCAACCTCTCTCTCCTCATGAGGTGGCCAAAGTACTGGAGCCTCAGCTTCAAAATCTGTCCTTCCAGGGAACATTCAGGGTTGATTTCTTTCAGGATGGATAGGTTTGATCTCCTTGCAGTCCAGGGGACTCTCAAGACTCTCCTCCAGCACCACAGCTCAAAAGCATCGATTCTGCGGCGATCGGCCTTCTTTATAGTCCAGCTCTCACTTCCATCCATCACTACTGGAAAAACCATAGCTTGGACTATCCTGACCTTAGTTGGCAAAGTGATGTCTCTGCTCTTTAGGATGCTACCTAGGTTTGCCATTGCTTTCCTCCCAAGAAGCAGGCGTCTTTTAATTTCATTGCTGCAGTTGCCATCTGCAGTAATCAAGGCGACCAAGCAGAAGAGAAGTTATTTCTGTTCTTCACCAAACCTCATTCTCTCCCCTCCCCTTCCTCCTGGGACACATGTGTCTCCTTCAGGCCGTTCCTGCAGCTGCTTCCATCTTCTGAGCACCTTAGCTGGTTGGTGTCCCCCAACCCATCAGAAGGGGGTCTTTTTTGATTCTCCCAAGCCGTGTGGGCCCTCAAGGGGCCAGCGGTCCCAATGAGAAGGGGCAGCCAGTTTCCAAAGAAAGGAAAGGCACCATACCCTGGGCGGATGTTTCAGAAAGGATGGCAGACCTGCAGGCTCCTTGAACCAGATCTGGGGCCACCTCAGTCAAGGCGCTCAGTGGTGGCGCAGCTTCGGCCCTCCAGATGTTTTGGACCACAGCTCCCAGAATTCCAAGCGGAGATTGCCAGTGACCAAGGACTGTGGGAGTGGTGGATCCATAACATCTGGAGGGCCAAAGGTTTGGTGGGCCAAGGGGGTCTGAGGGCCGCTGGTCGTCCTGGTTTTTTTCGGCAGCCTTTGGAACTGTCCGCCACCGTCTCCTGGGAAATCTCTCTAGTTGAGGGATCGCTGGTTCCAGTCCTTTTTTAGGGATGTGGGGGTGCCGTTTCTATGCCTTTCGGGCTCCCTCCCTCCTACCAGAGTCAACCATCTCCCCAGTGCCGTTTAAGATATCCGGGAAGCCACAGGGAGATATTGCACGGAGTTGTAGGGTTTGACAAAGGCATGCCTGAAATTAAGTATATCCAAATTTTGGCCCTCCTGATGTTTTGGACCACAACTCCCAGAATTCCAAGCCTGTATTTCCAATGGCAATGGACTGTGGGAGGTGTGGTCCAAAACAGCTGGAGGGCCGAAGTTTGGGCACGCCTGCCCAGGGCTGTGGCTAGAAGTGGCCGCACCAAGGGAGCCCCCCCCCCAAAGGTGAGAATCCAGCCTTTTCATTGGTGACTCCTCCCCCCCTGCCCACAAATCCCTGGAAAACATTAGCCACCGAGATGTTCCCAGCTTCTTCCCGACGTTCATTTAGGAAGTCGGGAAATGGAATTATTCTCAGAGTCCTTCAACAATGGAACCCCTCACTCCAGGATGCTGAATGTTTTGATTTTTATTTTCATGTGCGAATGTTAAGACTTTGTGACGATGCGTCTCCATATTGCTCGAACATATGTTATTTTGTGGGGGCCTTGGGAGGGTTCTTAAGTATTAACCTGTAAAACCGCCCTGAATAGTGCTGGCACTAACGGGGCAGCGTACGGATCAAATAAATATTTGCAGCACTGGCCAGCAGAGGGTATTGTTGCCGTGAGTCCATTTATTGCTGATGCTTAATTGACAAATGAACGTGATTTGCTTGTTTTTGTGGTGGTGGTGGTGGTGTTACAGGGGTGGCCGACTCTCCGTGACCCCATGTCCATGGAGTTTTCTGGCCAGGAAGACTGGAGTGGCTTGCCGGTTCCTACTCCAGGCGCCTACGGCACCTGGTATTCCCTGGTGGTCTCCCATCCAAGTACTAACCAGGCCTGACCCTGCTTAGCTTCCGAGGTTAGGCGAGATCGGATGTGCTCAGGGCACCCTACTGCTTATGCCTCTGATGATGTGTCAAGTGCAACCCCCCCCCCAATGATTCTAATAGGGAAAAGGAGTCCAGGACCCAAAGTACACAAGTCTAAGGCCCTCCTGGGGGACCATTTCATTTCCTCCTGCTTCTGTCCTAAGAATGCACGGATCACTGTGCCGGATTGGACTCCATAAAACCACCAAGTCCCGAATCCATTTGCAGTATCCCGAAAGACCTCTGTAACTACAAAACAGCAAGGAATAAAGGCTATCTTTCTGTCCAGAAGGTCTGATTTTCAGTTGCGGGCTCACTCCGACAGTGGTCATTCTACCATGAAGCAGTGAGTTCCACCAGCTCCTTCTCTCTTTGCATGGTGGAAGTGCTCCCCAGGGGGCTCTGGTGCCAACAAGAGCCTCTTCCACACACCCCTCCGAAAAATATCTGCTGCTGCTGGTCCTCTTTTTACAGGCGCTGCTAAAAGCCCGAGTTCCTCTCTGGTTTTGTCAGACTCGCCCACTCATTCCAGGAGTGCTTCACCTCCCCACCGCTCACCCGTCAAAACCATCAGAAAGAGAGAGGGGGGGGGGAACCACCCATTTCCTCCTTCCGTCTTGTCACGGGGACCAGGCAGAGATGATAGGGATGATCAAAAAGGGACTGAAAATAAAACAGCCAACCTTATAATGCCATTGTACAAAACGATAGTAAGGCCGCAGATGGAGTATTGTGTACAATTCTGGTCACCGCATCTCAAAAAAGACATAGTGGAACCGGGAAAGGTGCAGAAGAGAGCAACTAAAATGATTACTGGGCTGGGGCACCTCCCTTATGAGGAAAGGCTAAAACATTTGGGGCTCTTTAGTCTGGAAAAAAGGCGCCTGAGGGGGGATAGGATTGAGACGTACAAACTAATGCAGGGCATGAGTCAAGTGGATAGAGGGACGGCTCTTCTCCCTCTCACAAAATACCAGAACTAGGGGACATCCACTCACATTGAGGGCTGGGAGAGTAAGAACAGACAAAGGAAAATATATATTTTTTTACCCAGTGTGGTGTTAGTCTGTGGAACTCCCTGCCACAGGGTGTGGTGATGGCATCTGGCCTGGATCCTTCAAAAGGGGATTGGACAGATACCTGGAGTAAAAGTCCATCATCACAGGTTACAAACCATGATGGAGATGTATAATCTCCAGGCTTAAAACCAGGGTCCTTCAAGGGCCAGATGCAGGGGAGTGGGATCAGGGGACAGAGATCGAGTCTCGTGCGCTCCCAGACGCATTTGGTGGGGCCACTGTGAGATACAGAAAGCCGGTCCAGATGGGCCTTTGGCCGGATCCAGCAGGGCTCTTCTTAGGTTCTTATCTTGGCACCAACAGTGGCAGGCAGAGGAGTCAGATCCGTCCCTCCGCCCCTTCTCCGGTGGCCCATAAAAGGAATTTCCCATGGGTACCTGCTCTGCTCTGTTGGTGTCAACGTTTCTCACCCTTCCGTCCCCTCTCTCATCTGGGACACTTCCAGAGACCAAGCCCAGGGTCCAAACCTGCCTAAAAAAAAAACTCTCACTGCCCTTTGTTTTATTTCCAGCCAACTGGAAGCAACCAAAGGAAGCCCCCAACACTGGCCAAGGGCACTCGGAACTAGAGCCTTCCAGATTCTCCACCATGCATGTCCTCCGAAAAGCTAGAGGACAGCAGCAATCCATCCGCGCAGCTCACCGGTGGAAGCGGGCACCCTATGCGTGGCATCTCACCCGTGGCCCTTGAGGAGCGGGTCTCAGACGAGCCGGACAACTCCTGCTCTCCCTGTTGGGGCCCGAGGCCTGGCACGGAATCTAGTTCAGCGACAACAAAACAAAACCCTCCAGCGCTGCCAGTTCCGGAAAGGGGGGGACGTTTGGGAGCAAAGTTTTCTAACAGCCCAAGATGAGCCGTGTCCCCAGAGCCGAGGGAAAGAGGGGAGGTGAGACGCCAGCCCCACGCTGCCCCCTTGGCATAGGGCCCTGTGAATTCAATTTATTCCACTCCCCCCCCTCTCTCTCTCGCTGTGCCAGAACCACCCATCTATTCTTGGCCGTTGCTTCTTGGAAAAGCCGTGTGTTGCTGTTAAGATCTTGGCATCTCAGCCACGCAGGCTTCTGCTCTTCTGGAGGCCATGGACGGTGGGATGGTGCGCAGGGAGGACGAGGGAATAGCCCAAGGGACAAAAGTGACACCCCACCCCAGTGGTCACGTCGAGGGTGGCCACGATGGGGGCATTTGTCCAGCCAGGAAAGATGGGGAGGGTTGAATTCTCCCCCCCCCCGCTCCTCTTCATTATCTATTCCCACACCGAGAAGAGGCGCCTGGCAAACGCCGGCAGGAGGGTGCCAAAAGGCGACATTTTCCAGGTCAGCAGAAACAGGCGCCTTCCGAACTCAAGGAGTCCATTGAGAACAGAGAGAGAGGGCATGACAGGGGGTCAGTCCCTTGCTGCAGAATCGGCCTTTTAGAGGAGCGCCCTTCCCAAGCCTATATAGGCCCTCCAGATGTTTTGGACCACCACTCCCAGAATCCTTTGCCATTGGCATTCGAAGCTTAGAATCCTGGGAGTTGTGGTCCAAGACATCAGGAGAGTCGAGATTTGGACATGCCTGCATAGACGCTCCAGATGTTTCGGACCACCACTCCCACAGTCCTTTGCCATTGGCATTCTAAGCTTAGAATCCTGGGAGTTGTGGTCCAAAACATCAGGAGGGCCGAGATTTGGTCATGCCTGCATAGACGCTCCAGATGTTTTGGACCACAACTCCCACAGTCCTTTGCCATTGGCACTCTACGCTTAGAATCCTGGGAGTTGTGGTCCAAAACATCAGGAGGGCCAGAGTTTGGCCACACCTGCATAGGCACCCCAGATGTTTTGGACCACAACTCCCACAGTCCTTTGCCATTGGCCATCTAGGCTTAGAATCCTGGGAGTTGTGGTCCAAGACATTAGGAGGGCCGAAGTGTGAACATACCTGCTATAGGGTGTGCCTCATGAGTCCATCTTGTTTCCCCCACCCCCACCTGCTGCCCCCTAGATCTTTGGGTCTAGGGTGTCCCCGTTCCTAACCTGTGCAGCCTGGCCTTCCTCTCTGCCCACCCCACCCCCCAGCCCCACAAGAGCATCCGCCCCTTCCCTCCCCAACCCACCCCCAATATTCCCCGATGGAGATGGCTCGGCGGGCCGCTCTGGCGTGGCTTGGTTCCAGGGCACGTCTTTATTTGCGAGATTTCAAGTGGACGGATTAACAAGACCGGATAGAAAACAGAGCATCACCACCACAATGGGCAGGGAGAGAGAGTGGGAGGAGGCAGAGAGGCGTGACCCCTTGCGGGTCTCTTCCCGGCTCAGGACCCTCGACGGGCTACGTGGGCCCCCTCGGCCCCCTCCCCAACTCGCCTGCTTGCCTGGGCCTTGGAGGGGGGGGGAAGTCCCCTTTGGTGGGCTGTTCCGGGCTCTGCAGATCCTGCCACCACGGACACGTCCGGTGCCACGGCAGGACACTCAGAACACTGCTGCCAATCCGTCTAGGCCAGTGGTTCTCCACCGGTCCCCAGATGTTCCTGGACTGCAACTCCCAGACGCCTCTGCCACTCGCTGTGCTAGAAGGGATTTCTGGGAGTTGCACTCCAGGAACATCTGGGGACCCGCCGGTGGAGAACCACGGGTCTAGATGGGATGACCGTTGGTGAGGTCCCGTTCCACCCGCCACCCATCTCCTAGAGGCCTGATGGAAGCCGGCCGGCCAGGGAAACCTGGTTGAGCCCCATATCCCTGGGGAGGCTAAGCTAGATCCTTAGCCTCCCCTCCCCAATTGTGAGCTCTGGGGAGTGTTCTCCCTCCCTACCCCCCAGGGCTGAACCTCCACTGATGGGTGGCCGAAGCACCATTCCACTTTCACCATCTCGGACCCTCGTGGACCAACAGGATGTCGGGCAAAGGATGGCGCCGTCTGCCTACCACCGCCACCGCCACCACCACCACACACACACACAAAGCCCTTTTCCAATGGCGGAGATCCCGCTGACGGGCACACCCCACCAGAGGAACCGGGGGGGGGGGTTCCCCTCTCTTGACGGACCCCCAAGCCAGCTGGCAACTTGTGGGCAGGTATACACGCTCGTTTCCTTCCGACAGGAGGCAGATCCTTCTCGGGATTGGGGACATCCTTGGTAACACAGGGTGGTTCGAACAGGGTCGGCCGTAGGGGTGTCCCTCTTTGGGGGTAACCCACCCCCCGGTTCGCTCCCCGAGCCCGACTAGTTAGGAATGAACGCAGTTCAACATCACAGAGGGATGGAGCACAGCCGCCTGGGTCTGGACCCGTTTTGGCTGGGAGGTGGGGGGGAAGCTCAGGCCTGACCGCGACGCAACCCAAGAAGGCTCATGGCAACCTCGATCCCTTTTATTGGGTGGGACGCCCGCCGCCTCCCCCCCAGCGCGAAACGCACCTCCGAAACAGGGACGAGGGCTCACGGACCCTCCAAACCGAGGAGTTAAAAAGGAAGGACAACGGGCATCCCTTTGTTTTGGGGTGTCGTTTCCCGGTGGTTCCGTCAAGAAGCCAGGGCAAATCCAGAAGGGCGGAGGTCAGTTGGTGAGGTTTTTTTTTTTTCCGGCTTGGCACCTCTGAGCTGGCAGCGCCCAGTCCTTTGGCCGCAAGAACGGAAGTGTTGGCAAATAAATTAGACATTGGGGAGCTGTCCGAACAGGGGCTCCCTGCCAGGCGTCGCTTTTATTATTATTATTATTTATTTTTTTGGCAGGGTCTCCCCAACCTGTCCCTCTTCTGGCTGCTCCTTGCCTGAGCAGCCCCTCTTCCTTTTTGGGGGGGGGGTGGCCAGAGTGACCCCAGAAACCGGAGAGGAAATCTAGAGCTCTCCATTCCCAAGCAGGAGGGCCTGGCAGTGGGTGGCATGGTTTTCTCAGCTCTTTTCCCCACTGCCTCCCTGCATCCTGGCCCCAGTTGCCCCAAACCCCCACCCAAAAAAAGAAGTCCTGGTCATCACCTCTCCCTCCAGGGTGTGCTGCCGAGATGTGTGCATTCCCGGACCAGCAGAGAGGCAGCCAAAACTTAACGGCCAGTCCAGTGGCGGTGCCGTCCCCAGACCCAGAGGGTCGATCCCGGTGCCCGGAGCGTCGCTCCTCCTCCGTGGCCGGCCCGGCGTCTCCACGGCCTGGCGGCTGTGCTTCGTTCCCTCTCGCAGTCCTGCTGCTCGGGACGGTGGAACGAGGGAGGTGTCGGTGTTGGTAGGGGAACGGGCGGGCGAGGGATGCGCCGCTTACATGATAGTGCAGGAAGAGAGCGGGTTCCGGACGTGGCAGGTGCAGGCGGCCCCGCAGTACTGGCGGAAGGTCTGGTAGCAGCTGCGGTCGGCCTCGCCGCTCCACTGCACGGGGTTGGCGGACAGCCCCTCGGCCGGCAGCCGGTTCAGGATGCTGGTGTTGACGGCCAAAGCGGCCAGCCCGTAGTCGGTGAACAGGACCGTCTCCCGCTTGCAGGTAGGGCAAGAGATGAACTTGTACTTCGGGCAGGACTCGTAGAGGATCTGCAGGCACTCCTCGCAGACCGAGTGCAGGCAGGACAGGATCCGGGGCCGCTTGTTGGTGAAGTTGTACATGTGCCCGCAGGTGGGGCACTCCAGCGGCTCGCAGGGGGTGGACGGGTGCAGCACGTACTGGTTGACGATCACCTCGTCGGCGGAGGGCGGCTGGCGGTGGTAGCCGATCTCCCCGCTGCCTTTCCGCGGGCCCGGGTAGAGCCGTTCGCGCCGGGGGAGGGGAGGAGTGCGGGACACGCCCAGGGGGCCCGGGTTGCCCTCCAGCGAAGGAAGATCCCCGCACGCCTGGTTGACGATCACCTCCGATTCGGATGGCCAGGCCCGCTTGGCCACCAGAGGCGGGTCCCGGCGGGGCGCCGGCACGTAACGCGGCTGGCCGCCCTGCCGCTCCGAGAACTTCTCCGGGTGGATGATCTTCATGGCCTCCATTTTCAGGATGACCTGCTGCCCTTTCAGGCAGGACATGAGGAGGTTTTTCACATTAGTGTCCGGAGCCCGGGGCTCGCCGAAAGGTTCCTGCATGGGGCTAGACATTGGCCGCTGGCCGAGCTTTAAACCGTGCCCGGGCGGTGAAGCGACACCGCTGGAGAAAGCCGGGGGAGCAGGGGAACATCCTGGAGCAAAGGCGGGCCAAATGGCGGCTCCGGCGGAGGGAGGGCTGCGCTCTCGGATGGGCTGGTAAATCCGGCCGAAATTCCCAGTGCAGGGGAGAAGCGAGTCAGCGAGAGGAGACTGAGTTGTAACTAAGTCGCAAGCTGGTTATAGGGAGTGTTTAGGAGTGTAATGTGCAGTTAGGTGTCCTGCACCCCCCCAGCCACCCCCACCTCACTGCACCTTGCAGCAAGGCAGAGGACAAGAGATTATCACCAGAGGAGCAGCACAGGAGCCAAGTTTGGGGAGGGCGCCGGATTCTCCCTCCAGGGTCGGGTGTGTGTTTGTGGCTCAACGACCTGGTCTTGCAGGTGAGGCCGGCTCAAGGCCGAAGCTGCTCGTGGCCGCGATCCGGGTGGCGTCAGCGTCGGCGGCACCTCCCTCTCCTTCCCCCACAGGGCTTGGATTCCTGTTTACATGTGAGGAGATCTCGATGCAGCTGAAGAATGTGTTTGGTAAATTCCTGAGCACTGATTTCTCCGTGTTGCGCGCTCTCTCTTCCCCCCCTCCGCCACCCCCTCCGTCTCACAGCCATCCAGGGAGAGCCTCCTTGCAAACCAGGCGCCAGGAAAAGAATCATCCAGAGGAACACATCCTGTTCAGGTGCGCTGGGAGGACTCAATCTCACTGCCGCCACCGCTGGGCCTAGAAAACAAAGCAAGGCAATCAACCCCTGTGTGTAGGCTGAGATGGGACCGGGGTCTGGGCTGGCTTTGGGTCCTGGGGTTTACATAAGAACATAAGGAGAGCCCTGCTGGATCAGGTCAAATGCCCATCTAGTCCAGCTTCCTGGATCTCCCAGCGGCCCCACCAAATGCGTCTGGGAGCGCATGAGACTCGATCTCTGTCTCTCGATCCCACTCCCCTGCAGGTTTTAAGCCTGGAGATGACACACATCTCCATCATGGTTTGTCACCTGTGATGATGGACTTCTCCTCCAGGAATCCAGGGAGTTCCACAGACTAACAATGCGCTGGGTGAAAAAAATATTTTCTTTTGTCTGTTCTTACTCTCCCAACCCACCGTTTGATTGGATGTCCCCTAGTTTCTGGTATTTTGTGAGAGGGAGAAGAGCGTCCCTCTATCCACTTGACTAATGCCCTGCATTATTTTGTACGTCTCAATCCGATCCCCCCTGGGGCGCCTTTTTTTCCAAACTAAAGAGCCCCAAATGCAGACTTCCTGTCTCTCACCCGGAGCAGTGAATCTGGGGTGTGTGTGTCACATTTCTCCTCCAGCCGGAGAACCGCACTGTGCAAACACCCCACCGCCGATCAACATAGCCTCCTCATCACTTCCGTTCTCTGTTGCTCTCTCTCTCTCTCTCTCTCTCTCTCTCTCTCTCTCTCTCTCTCTCTCGCTCTCGCTCTCGCTCTCTCTCTCTCCAGTCCTGAATTGCTACAGCAGTTATTTCCTCTCCCCGGAAGGCCTGGGGAAGTGCTTTTGAAAAAGCAGACAACTCTGCGACACCTTGGCGGGTCTCCCTCCACCACAGCCTGCCTGCTCCTTCAGCCACCCCAGTTTCCTACACCGCTGGGGGCGTCCCCTTCGCACGCCCCCAAAACAGACCCGCGATTTGGAGCCAGCTACGTTCAGAGCGGGTGCGTAAGCCCCTGTGTGTGTCGACCAGATCTTGGTCCCGGTGAAAGGTGCTGGGCAGACAAATCTCAGGAGAGCTACAAAAGCTCTGGTTTAGGCACAGATTTCCAGTTGGGTCCCCACTTCTGCCCCCCAGGCATCATTCTCTGTCGCAAAGGGGCTGCCTCTAAGAATCCCTGGAGCCACCCAGAAGGGATGGAGGCATTGCTTAGGTCAGAGGTGTCCAAACTTTTTGCAAGGACGGCCAGATTTGGTGTGGTGAAAATGTGCGGGGAGCTGCATTTGGCCCCCAAGCCGGACTTTGTACAAACTTTTAGGGCATGCAAGGAGGCGGGGAGGACGGTGCAGCAACAGAGCCGGGGGCAGGGAGGCTGGGCAGGTGGCTGGGGAGGGCAGATGGAGGCAGGGAGAGCTGGCAAAACGTAAAACTGCAAGCTGATGCCTCCATCCGGTATGGGGAGAGGCCAGCTGGTGGGGATGTGAAAACGGGCCACATTTGGCCCCCGGGCCTGACTTTGGACATGTCTGGCTTAGGTCCATCGGGACCTAAGCTGACCGGACAGGAACGGAGTTTGTTCACGTGCAGTAAAGGGTGCAAAGGCTGGGGGGATTCTGCTCATTCAAAGATGCTCCCACCCACCCTGGCTCGGCGCGGAAAAGATTCTGAGCCACAAAGCTGGTGGGCCGCCGGTCCTACACCCTACCCCCCGACACACCAACCTCTAGGACTGCTCTAGGTCCAGCTGGGGTGGGCTGGCTGTTTTTAGAGAAAGGACACCCCCACACACACACACAAACACACATCTCATCACTCCAGGTGGCACTGTTTCCAAAAACGGTGAGCTTTTCAAGATCAGATTGGACCGGAGCTGAGGGCTGGCTCCTGGCTCCCCGTAACTCCTCCTTGCCCCAGTTCTCCCCAGCCCCCTTTCAGGCCCAAATCCTGACTGGTCCCCAACGCCAACACCCCTCCCAGAAACTGGAGGTCCCTGCCCCCCCCCAGCCCTGTTTTGCAAGGCAAGGCCCAGCTGCTTAATCTCTCTTGTTGTGCCTTTCTCTTTTTGGGAGGGGGGGGCTGGCTTTCTTTCCCACCTTTGGGCCCCCCACTTTGAGAGGAGGGGTCCTCCCTCTAACCTGAACTCCTAGTCCCATCAGGGGAAGAGGCCAGGGGCTTGGGGGGGGGGGTCAAGAGGGAGGCAGGGCCACGGGGCTGTTCACACACACACACTCAGAGAGAGACACACACACCCGTCCCTTGCTGCAACTGGAAGAGAGACCCGCCGGGGACCCATGGCGGCCCCACTCTGCCTCCCTGCGGTGGGGATGATGGGCTCCTCGGAACCGGGCAAGCCTGGCCCAGCGGCCACCCCACCATCACCCCCTTCAGGGGCCCGCAGGAAGCCCCCGGGCCCTGGCGCGATGCTCCCGCCGCCCGCCGGGGCGCGCATCATCCGCGGGCAAAGCGCACACTTCCACCCCTGCATCCCCGCCGCCCCCGGGGGGGGGGCCCTGCCGCGCTCACCTGGCGCTCGTCCTCAGGCTTAGCCCCCGCCAAGGGCGACTCTCCTCCAAATCCTCCAGATCCGCCTCCCGGTTTGCTCTGCCCCTCCCGGCGGGGACGAGCGTGGATGCTGCTGCTGCTGCTGCAGGCGCCGCGGCGCGCTCCCGACTCGCCGGCCTGGGAAGGATGCTGCGGGCAGGGCGGCGAGTGGTACCCAGGCGGGGGGGAGAGGGCGGCCGCCGCGCAAGGGCGCGCAGCAAGGGCGCGGGGCCTCCTTTTCCTCCTCTGGCCCGCGGGAAACCTTCGGAGAAGCCCCGGATCGGATGCGGGAGGGCGGCCTTCCTTCTCTCCCAGGCGGGGGTGGGGTGGGGGACTTGGTGCCTTCGCCTCCACCGCCTCCTGCCCGGCCTTGGCTTGCTGCTGCAGCTGCTGCAGCCGCGGATGCTGCCACCGGCGGAGACTGCAGTGGGGCGCGATCGGTAGCAGCAGCAGCAGCAACGGCGGCGGTAGCGCTCCCGGTTCCCCGCCCGCTGCACCGCCAGCGCCTCCCGGACGACTGCGGTGGATGCGGCGGATCCCCAGCGGCGGTGGCGGACCGCCTCCTCCTCCGCCTCCTGCCCGGCCCAAGCCAGCCCCTCGCCTCCTCCTCCTCCTCCTCCTCCTCCTCCTCTTCCTCGCCCCAGCTGGCTCCCTCGGGCTTGTCCCCCGGGCGCCGCCGAGAGACCGAGCCCTTCTGGCCAGGCCTGGTCAAGCCTCCGGCGGCGGCTGCCTGCTTGCTTCACAGGAGGAGGAGGAGGAGAAGGAGGAGGAGGAGGAAGGAGGAAGAAGGAGGAGGAGGAGGAGGAGAAGGAGGAGGAGGAGGAGGAGGAAGAAGAAGAAGAAGAAGAAGAAGAAGAAGAAGAAGAAGAAGAAGAAGAAGAAGAATGAGGAGGAGGAGGAGGAGGAGGAGGAAGAAGAGGAGGAGGAAGAGGAGGAGGAGGAGGAGGAGGAGGAGGAAGAATGAGGAAGAGGAGGAGGAAGAAGAATGAGGAGGAGGAGGAGGAGGAGGAAGAAGAAGGAGGAGGAGGAGGAGGAGGAGGAGGAGGAGGAGGAAGAAGAAGAAGAAGAAGAAGAAGAAGAAGAAGAAGAAGAAGAAGAAGAATGAGGAGGAGGAGGAGGAGGAGAGGGGATGATGATGGTGATGAAGAGGAGGAGGAGGAGGTGATGGTGGTGGAGGAGGAGGAGGAGGGGGAAGAGGAAGAACAATAATAAAAACCTTACACTAAAATCATTACACTAAAATTGCCATCAGAGGACCCACAATCAATATTGTATCAATTAAAAAAACCTTCTGGAACAGGAAGGTTCTTACCTGGTGCCGAAATGTCATCAATGTTGGTACCCGTGGAGCCCTGTGGCGCAGTGGTTAAATGCCTGTCCTGCAGCTAAAACTGTGCTCACGACCTGGGGTTCAATCCCAGGTAGCCGGCTCAAGGTTCAATCAGCCTTCCATCCTTCTGAGGTCGGTCAAATGAGTACCCAGCTTGCTGGGGCGGGGACGGGGGGGGGGGGCAATGTGTAGCCTGCATACTATAATTTAAAAACTGTAAACTGCCCAGAGACTACTTGAAGTGGTATAGGGCAGTATATAAGCAGAACACTTTTGCTTTGCTTTTTGCTTTACCAGGTGGATCTCACTGGGGAGGGCATTCCATCGCTTGGGGGCAGCTGCCGAGAAGGACCTAATGTAATTGCAGGATAGGTTTCCTATGGCCAAGCTGGCCTCTTCAAAACAGACCCTCAGGCCAAGATCAAGGATAAGTTCGTCCCTGCAACTGCCACCACCACCCCCACAAGCCTGCAGACTTGCTCCACCTGTTCTACAGCCCTCTCCCCCCACCTGAGCAAACAGAGGAGGGTGGAAATGAACACAGACATTAAGTGTCATGAGGTGGGGGTGCCTAAAGGACATTAGCTGTGTTCTTTCCACTGCCTCGCCCTTATTATCCATGCATCCCATTGCAATATTTCCAGCCCTTTGTGTGTGTGTGTTTGTGTGTGTGTGTGTATTTGTGTGTGTGTGTGTGTGAAAGTTTTCCACCTGGACCAAGATAAGAAGCAGGCAGCCAGTTGAAGGAACTCAAGACTATTTATTTATTTTAACTATTTTAAAGTATTTTTACCCCACCATTCTCCTTGGAAAAAAGTCCCAAGGTGGCTGACAGTAATGAGGGACAATATACAGTCCAGTACAATTAAGACATATTCGAGTATTTGAGAACAAGGAATTGAGGGACGTCTTACATCATTAATAGGCGACATTACATTAAAGCTACTAGGTTATGAGTAGTTATAATCACAGTGTATTATATCAGCGGTGGCGAACCTTTTAGAGACTGATTGCCCAAACCATGATTCAAAACCCACTAATTTTTCGCAAGGTGCCAATACAATAATTTAAGCCGAACACATGTGGCTGTGAAGGGGCGATGTCGGGTGACCCCAGAAAGGTCTCTGAGTGCCACCTTTGGCACCCGTGCCATAGGTTCGCCAACACTGGTCTATATGAACCTATAGATTCATATGAAATACACATGGTAGCCCATCCTTCAGGGAAAGCTTGCCTGAGGAAGGTCTTTGCCTGTTTCCGGAAGGACAACAGAGAGGAGGCAGTCCTGGCCTCCAGTGGGAGGGAGTTCCAGAGTCTGGGTGCCACAGCCGAGAAGGCCCTTTCATGGGTTCCCACCAGACATACCTGTGAGCCAGGAGACAACAGGTTAAGCCAGCCCCTTGCACCTCATACCTCTCAGGGTGCGTGAAGGTGCCAATTGGGGTAGGGGCTTTCGAAAGGGCAGAAGCAGTATGTGCCACCATTAGGTTCTGGGCTTTTTAAAGACTTCTGAAGGGACAATCAGTGCCACCATTAGGTTCTGGGCTTTTTAAAGACTTCTGAAGGGACACTCTAAAATATTTGACTGTTTAAACATCCAGTTGGTCCATCAGCGGCCGGCGTCTTGATCATTTTGTTTCGAAAGAGGAACACCGAATTTTGCAGCGGCATACACCCAAACAACAGCCAGAGCCCCTCTTGAGAGGGTCACGAGAAGCCAAGCCCAACCGAGCATCCGCTCTGTTTTGGCTACAGACGCTGCCAACTCCTGACATGGCTGCCGCTCTAAAAACAGCCGGGGTGAGCGAAATGTCCTTTCAAGGCAGCCTCAGGTCACGGTGTTGAAAGGAAGGCAGCGAAGGAGGGCGGCTGATAAAAAAAACCCGGGCCGC
Organism: Phrynocephalus vlangalii; assembly: GCA_037367305.1. Taxonomy (NCBI): domain Eukaryota; kingdom Metazoa; phylum Chordata; class Lepidosauria; order Squamata; family Agamidae; genus Phrynocephalus; species Phrynocephalus vlangalii. The sequence continues at coordinate 7,357,689 of JAWVWN010002679.1, forward strand.
TCTGGTGGGCGCACAAAACAGGCACCGTTATTTTGGGTCCAGTGGCCCGACTGGCTTCCTTCGGGATTTTCCATGGCTTTGAGATCCCCTTATTGGACACACATGCCCCGATGAAACCCAGAACTCTGGGAATTCAGATATCACCATCACACACAGACACACACACACACACACACACACCGTTTGGCCTAGCTGCATGCATGTGTGCTTTAAACAACAGCAGCAACAGCAGAGATTAAGCACAGAGCAGTGTCCGGAATGACTGGACTTCTACTACTGTGGCCATCGTCTCGGGGTAGCTAGAAAGGTGGCACGGGAGGATTTTAATTCACTTAAATCATCCCTGGAGAGGCAGTGAGCAAGTGCAGCCCCCTTTTCAATGGAGGATAATATTGGGAAAAATAAATAAATAAAACCAGCTTGTAATACAAAACATTAAAATACAACCTAAAATCAAGACATGTTAAAATGCAGAGAGCTGTAACCCCAAGTGCTAAGGGAAATCAATGGATAATATCTCTCCTCTGCTCCCACAGAGATACAGTTTCCGTGTCTCACGGCATGCGCTTGACCGGTGCAAACGGGGACACGTCATCTCCTTCTCCCACGAGGCGCTCGCGGTCCACGTGCAAGGTGGGGGAGACCCACTAAAGGTCAGGAAGTGTCCCACAGACAACAGCCTGCTGATATATTTCCTCACTGCCCCGGCTTTAAAAAATGTACCCAAAGAGAAACCCACCTCTGTGGGATTTTGAACACCTTCCCTGGCACCAGAGGAAGGATGAGAAGCCCCCTGTCATGTTCAGAGGGATAAAATCAGAGAGGAGAGCAAGGCCTCGGCAGCAAAACGTTTTAAGCTCTCAAGAAAAAGAAGTCCGGTTGCCATGACTCAACTTCCAGATTAACCCACCTGGAGGACTGAGAATCGTCCCAGACCCAAATCAGAGCTTTGTTGGCTGTGTTGCCCGCACCCACCCAGGGAGACCACCAGGCCTGGCACCTCGCCTTTGCTTGTCATCTGGCATGGGGAAGCCCCCTCCTCTCTCGTTGCATGTCCTCCAGGCAAGCTGTGCGATACTTCAGACAAGAAATCAGTGCATCCGAGTTCGGGCGCTGCTAATGAGAACTTCTTCTCGTGTGCCACCGAAATCTGCTTGGGGAGGGAAGCTCCCTTGGGCACGACTTTTGATCCAGGATTCAAATCTCCACTTTGGTTTTAAGTTCATTAGGCAACTTTGGGATAGGATGGATGGATGGATGGATGGATGGACGGACAAATGGACTGACTGACTGACTAAATGGATGGATGGATGGATGGATGGACTGACATTCAGACGGACTAACTGAATGATTGAAGGGATAGATGGATGGACAGACAAACTAACTGAATGAATGAATGAATGACCAAAAGGATGGATGAATGAATGGATGGATGGATGGACTGACATTCAGACGGACTAACTGAATGATTGAAGGGATAGATGGATGGAGAGACAAACTAACTGAATGAATTAATGAATGAATGAATGACCAAAAGGATGGATGAATGGATGGATGGATGGATGGATGGACTGACATTCAGACGGACTAACTGAATGATTGAGGGGATAGATGGATGGACAGACAAACTAACTGAATGAATGAATGAATGACCAAATGGATGGATGAATGGATGGACCGACATTCAGACGGACTAACTGAATGATTGAAGGGATAGATGGATGGACAGACAAACTAACTGAATGAATGAATGAATGACCAAATGGATGGATGGATGGATGGATGGATGGATGGACTGACATTCAGACAGACTGACTGAATTACTGCAGGGATGGATGGATGGATGGATGGATGGACGGACAGACTGACTGAACGACTGAATGGACAGATGGATGGATGGATGGATGGATGGATGGATGGACGGATGAACGGACAGACTGACTGACTGACTGACCAAATGGATGGATGGATGGATGCACAGACGGACGGACGGACAGACGGATTCCCCACCTTGCTTCCCAACACGACCCAAATCCTACTTGGCTGGCCTGTCCCAACCCACGAAGACGGTCATTATGACGATAAAGAGGGGGGCGAGCCATCAGCCCACAGGGGGCGGGGAAAGTAGGTTATAAATGTAACCGATAAATAAACAAGGCGATGGGTGCAACTCGGACGTGGCCCGCTGCCCAGCAAAGAATGCCACCGGCTGCCTCTAGAGATCCCAGAGATCTTGAGGCAGGCTGGGCTGGCGTGGAGCTGCACAGGCCTACCGGAGGGCTGGCAGGGTGGCAAGCAGGTGGCTCCTGGGTGGGGTCCGGGAGAGGTGGAACCGCACGTTCCAGCACAGGAAATCCTTCATTTCTCCTCCAGCCCCACACCCTGTGGGTGGTCACAATGCCTGACTTCCCTCCGCCAGAGAAGAAGGAGGCGATGCCCGTTTGGAAGCATGGAGTATCACACGCTCCCTCGGCCACCACCGCTGCTCCTACGGCTCAGGAGAGAGGAGTTTTATTTATCTGACAGCCTGGATGTGCCGTGACGCAAGGAGCCTGGGAGATGGGAGGCAAGAATAGAAAGTGGGGGGGGGAGGCTCCCAGGCTAGGGAGAAGCGCCTGTCAGGTCAGATAAACCGACGCCGGAGCCCTCCCTACGAATTCTGCAGAACGCCAAGTCCTTCCAGTGATGCGCCAGTGTGTGCTGGCACAGAGGAGCCCGCCTGGGCTGAGGCTGAGGCTGGTGTGTGTGTGTGTGTGTGTGTGTGTGTGTGTGTGTGTGTGTGTGTGTGCGTGCGTGCGTGCTCCGTGCAAGCCACGGAGCTTCGGTTGGACTACACAGCAGGCATGTCCAAACTTCAGCCCTCCTGATGTTTTGGACCACACCTCCTGGAATTCCAAGCCTGTTATTTCCAGTGGCAAAGGACGGTGGGAGTTGTGTTCCGAAACATCTGGAGGGCCGAAGTTTGGACATGCCTGGACTATGGGGTTGTTTAGGCCATGCTCGGGGTCGTGAGTCTTTTGGAGGCCTGGGGGCAGGTCACGAAGGCAAGCAGCCTTCCCACAATCAGGTAGACTACCCCCGAACATGGAGGTTGCATTGGGCAGCTCAAGCTCCGGGCTCTCATTCTATCAGGCAGTGTGCAAAATGAAGAGCAACCGTCCGTGGTGGGGGGAGCCTGGGGCAGATGGGTCATGTACTCAATCTTTCCCTGCTGAGCTGGTCTCCGAGACCTAGACTCACGCCCAGAACTGGTACTGTGTGAAGGGAATGACTTGGTCAAGTCACCTCCTCCTGCAGGTTAGGTTCGATTGAAGGACCGTTGTTTTTGGGTAAGGAGAGAGAAACCCATTTATCGCTCGGTTTGGCTCCTGCCCTGCCTCCAAGCGGGTCAGCACGGACAGGAAGGAGCCATAACTCCCCCATAACCCTGCAAAGGCACCCCTGGCGATGCTAGCCAAACACCTGGGTCAGCGGCCACCGCAAAGGCGTGGGGCGACCCCACGTGTCCTTTCAGGGTAGTGCAGGCGGCCCTTCGGTAGCCCTAAGAGGCCGGTTGAGCTGCGGAGGCAGCAGTGGCAACAAGGACCAGGAGGCGACTTCTTGTGGGTGGGGGAGGGCAGGAGGGAGGATTAGCCAATTTTGACAGAAAAAGAAATCCAACACATTCCACCACCATCCCTGGTACCTCCGCCACGGTCTCCAGAAGACTAACATTCATGTTCATCCCACCACCGCCGCGGTCCCCATTCACTTGGTTTCTCCTGCCTCTTCTCTGGTTGAAGTTGGTGCCTCCTTTCAAACCGTGACCTGGGGAGTTTCTTCCTAATGTTTGCCTCATGCCAGTGGTGTCTTAGCGGGAGGGAGAGCAGCCGGGTTCCTTTCATATAATCATATAATTATAAAATCATATAATTCCCCCCCCCCCAGCATCAGAGGGACCTAGGTAGCATCCTAAAGAGCAGAGACATCACTTTGCCAACTAAGGTCTGGATAGTCAAAGATATGGTTGTTCCAGTAGTGATGGACGGAAGTGAGAGCTGGACTATAAAGAAGGCCGATCGCCGCAGAATCGATGCTTTTGAGCTGTGGTGCTGGAGGAGAGTCTTGAGAGTCCCCTGGACTGCAAGGAGATCAAACCTATATCCATCCTGAAAGAAATCAACCCCGAATGTTCACTGGAAGGACAGATTTTGAAGCTGAGGCTCCAGTACTTTGGCCACCTCATGAGGAGAGAGGAGTCCTTGGAAAAGTCCCTGAGGTTGGGAAAGATGGAAGGCAAAAGGAAAAGAGGACGCCAGAGAATGAGATGGTTGGACGGTGTCATCGATGCAACCAAGATGGATTTGACCAAACTCCGGGAGGCAGTGGAAGATAGGAAGGCCTGGTGAGCTCTGGTCCATGGGGTCACGAAGAGTTGGACATGACTGAATGACTGAACAACAGCAAATAATCATATAATTTCTCCCCCCCCCCCAAGGCATTGGAGGGACCCAGCTGTGTGATGCATCCCTGCTTGGTCCAGCCAGAAGCCAAGGCCTGCAGCCTTGAGACCGGGGAGGGAGTGCCTCTTAGGCAGCATGATCCACAAGGCTCTAAAAGGATGATGCACCACTGGAGAGGTCAGAGGTTTAAGTCTCCGAGAAGTTGGGGGTTCAATTCCCCACTGGGGCTCCTTGACAGGCGCTGGAGTCCATGGTACACAAGGTCACTTCCAGTTTGGCTGATCTCCGCTTTTTGAAAATCTGGCTTGCCATTTATTTATTGGCTTGCTTGCTTTTCTTTTTCTTTGACTTATATACCATTATCACCTGGCCCAAAGGCCGCTCTGGGTTTCTTCTCTGGTTTACAAAGTTTAAACACAAACCATACCACAGTGTTGGCAAACCTATGGCACAGGTGCCAAAGGTGGCCCTCGGAGCCCTTTCTGTGGGCACCCGACATTGCCCCTTCGCAGCCACCTGTATTCAGGTTAAATGGTTGTATTGGCACTTTGCAAAAAATAAATAAATAGTGGGGTTTTGAATCACAGTTTGGGCACTGGGTCTCTAAAAGGTTCACCATCACTGCCATACCATCTACAATCTACAAAGTGACAGTAAATGCTCGAAACAATTAGCAAAACAGTAACAAGTCCAAATCAAAAAGTCCATGCTAGAAACAATTAGAAACAGTAACAAGTCCATGCTAGAAACAATTAGAAACAGTAACAAGGCCAAATAAAAAAGTCCACACTAGAAACAATTAGAAACAGTAACAAGTCCAAATCAAAAAGTCCATGCTAGAAACAATTAGAAACAGTAACAAGTCCATGCTAGAAACAATTAGAAACAGTAACAAGTCCAAATCAAAAAGTCCACACTAGAAACAATTAGAAACAGTAACAAGTCCAAATAAAAAAGTCCACACTAGAAACAATTAGCAAAACTGTAACAAGTCCAAATCAAAAAGTCTACACTAGAAACAATTAGAAACAGTAACAAGTCAAAATCAAAAACTCCATGCTAGAAACAATTAGAAAGAGTAACAAGTCAAAATCAAAAACTCCACAGCTTCTGGAAGGACTTGGTCTGCAGCAGCTGTCGTCAGGGAATGCCAGTCGGTGCAAAGCAAAGCAAAATGTTCTGCTTATATACTGCTTCGTACCACTTGAAGTAGTCTCTGGGCGGTTTACACTTTAATGACAGTCTGCAGGCTACACATTCCCCCCCCCCCCCAGCAAGCTGGGTACTCATTTGACCGACCTCGGAAGGATGGAAGGCCGAGTGAACCTTGAGCCGGCTACGTGGGATTGAACCCCCAGGTCGCGAGCACAGTTTTACCTGCAATACAGGCATTTTAACCACTACGCCATGAGGCTAAATGTCTTTTCAAGACCTGCAGGGAACGGAGCAAAGGCAGATCTCCGAGGGCAGCTGATTCCATAAGCATGGTGCCCCCACCAAGAGCTCCTGTTGTCACCCCCCCCCACAAAAAAAGCCAAACCCACCTGCCCCTCACCTGGCTAAAGGAGGAGAATTCCCAGGTGGAACCGGGTTCAACCCAAAGACCATGCGGGGGGGGGGGTTGGCTGAGTGAGGCGGACGGGATAGGGTGGGTGGGGAGGAGGCACCGACTTCCCGAGCCACCAGCCAAGAGTTGTCTGTGTGTTGTGTCGTTACATTTGTGACCAACCCTTCGTGACCCCATGTCCATGGAGTTTTTCTTGGCAGGAATACTAGAGGGGCTTGTCAGTTCCTACTCCAGGCGCCTACAGAACTTGGTATTTCCCTGGTGGTCTCCCATCCAAGTATAAGCCAAACCTGACCCTGCTTAGCTTCTGAGATCAGGCGAGATCGGATGTGCTCAGGGCATCTAGGCAGCTAAATTCTGTCAACAGACTGCACAAAAACCTCACCCCAGCAGGAGGCAGCACCCTGAACAGTGTGATGGAGAGAGGGGGCCAGGCTGGGGCCAAAGCCCCCTTTGGTCGTGGGGGGGGGTCATTTAAGGCCAGCATGGGGTTTGCTCACCCAGAGGTGTGAGCCTGGTGATTAACTTACCTTGGGTCCCTTTGGGGAGAAAGGCGGCATAAAAATAAAGTTATTATTATTATTATTATTATTATTATTATTATTATTATTATTATTATTATTATTATTATTATTATTATTAAAGCTCTTGTGGGGACAGCAAGGTGATGGGATGAGATATACTGGGGCAGGGGTGGAGGAGCTGATCATTTTCAAAAAAAAAAATATTCACATAGGTCAAGGATTTGGGGCCCGTTTTTCAAAAGGGAACCCATGAAGGGCGGAGGGAAGTGGGGGGTGGTGGTAGTGGGGAGAAAAACCAGTCAGAGAGACAGGCAGGCACCCAACAGGGAAAGAGGCCCTCAGCCTCATGACTGGGAAAGCTGGAGAGGGCCAATGCCACCGCCACCTCCTTCTCCAGGTGATGCGGCGGATAAGGAGACCTGCTGTTTAAAAGCGACAGGTTCCCTTGGCACTCCCGGGAACTTTTTACCTTGGAAAACAGGCTGGGCTGCCCCCAGTCATTTCTCTCGCCCAGGGCAAAGTCCAAGTCAGCCCAGACCTGTGGGGCGAGGGGTGGCGGTGGAAGGGGGCCTAGGAAGCTAAATAATAAACACACCCTGCCTTCCCTGCCTGATGGCTCCTGGGAGAGGCGAGGAATTTGACAACCCCCCCCCCCAAAAAAAAAACCACCCCAGGGATGCGCGCACGCAAAGTAGCACGTTTTGGGTGGGTGGGGGACTACAAAGCCCAGAATCCCCGGCCCAAATGCGGTCACCAAAAAATGCAGGGTGGGCGAGGAGGAGGAGGAGGAAGAGGAGGAGAAGGAGAGGGTGATCAGGGCTCTGGGGCATCCTGGTTCCCTAAAACCGTAGCGGGATCCCCCCCCCCCAATCCGGAGCCTCTAGGGTCGAAAGCGCAGGCAGCGATCCAACCGGTGGAGCGAGGTGGCGGTTCCGGCCTGCCAGGGGAGGGGAAGGGAAGGGAAGGGAAGGGAAAGGGAGGGAGGAAAAGAGGCCGGAGGAAGGAGGGCCTGGGACAGGAAAGGCCGCCCAGGTGTGTCCCGGAGGGCGCGGCCCATCCGCCGAGCCGGAGACAGAGTCGCCCCCGGGCACGTCGGCAGCCGCTTGGCTCCCGTGGAAGGCAGGTAGCCAACAGGTTGCGTGTCGGACATCCTTGCTCGTGGGAACGCGCTGGAACCCCCCAGGTGAGAGAGAGAGAGAGAGAGAGAGAGAGAGAGACAGAGAGTTATTTAGGCTCCGAGTCCTGACCATAACGCCCCGAGCTTTCCCGGTTGGACTCCCACCTGTGGCACGCTTTTTGCCCAGGCAGGGAGGCGGAGGAACCGCCTCCTTGTCCTCTCCTGGACCCCAACAACTTGATAGAGCCTCCTGTTTTCTTTATTTTCCCCCCTTTATTTTGGCTCGCCAGGGCGGAGTGTCCAGATTGAATAACGGGGGGGGGGGGAGGTTGGGGGCGAGGAGGGAAAGAGGGGCTTCGGAGATCTGGCTTTCCCAAATGACAACAACAACAACCAGGCGGGGAAAGGAACGGCCCGGAGGTGTGTGTGTGTATGTGTGTGTGTGCTCAGTCTATAGGGTTTCTCCTTCGCCCTCCCTCCCTCGCCCCTGTGTGTGTGTGGTTTTTTGGCGGGGGGGGGGTTGGCTTGCCCCTCACCCTTTCCTGGCTGTGCCTTCCACAGGGGCTGTTTTTTTGGGGGGGGGGGTCGAGGTCCGGAGTTGGTACCCAAGCGTTATCCCCAGCCCTCTTTGGACCCCCCACCCACCCACTCTCTCTCCTCCCCGGTCCTGCTGGGTAGAAGACCTTAAAAGGAGGGGTCCGTGTCCTTCAGGGGTCCCAGTTGTTCTGCTTTTGAGAGGACGGTGGCTAACGACCTTATTACTTCCTTATCTTGCTACTGTTAAAGGCCTGGGGAGGGCTTGGCCGGAGGCCAGTCTGGAAAAACACATCTGCTGAGGTCTAAGGTCAGGTTTATGAGAGGCGTTCGCGTGTAGGGAGACAGACCCCAAGCGAGGCGCTTGGGTAAATCTTAAGGGCATCCTATGGGAAGCAGAATCTTCTCTGAGCCAAGCTAAACCAGTCGTTCTTTCTTTCTTTCTTTCTTTCTTTCTTTCTTTCTTTCTTTCTTTCTTTCTTTCTTTCTTTCTTTCTTTCTTTCTTTCTTTCTTCCTTCCTTCCTTCCTTCTATCCATTATCAGCTTCTTTCTTTCTTTCTTTCTTTCTTTCTTTCTTTCTTTCTTCCTTCCTTCCTTCCTTCCTTCCATTATCAGCTTCTTTCTTTCTTTCTTTCTTTCTTTCTTTCTTTCTTTCTTTCTTTCTTTCTTTCTTTCTTTCTTTCTTTCTTTCTTTCTTGCTTATTTGACTTATAGAAAACTGGAACAGGTGGTACCTTTAGGCTACTAGAAAAATAACAAAAACGTTGCTAATATTTCGGGGGTGAAACCCCCTTCCTCAGAGCAGTACCAATAGGTCATAACATGGCAAAAGATGGGTTTGCCAGGAATTATTTCTTAGGTGTAGAGTTGGAAAAAAGCCAGGCAGCTTACTTCAGGCTTGGAGCTTGAATGTTCTTGGGCTGCCTCTGAAATGAAGGGAGGGAGGGAGGTGTTTTCATTGTCCCAGTCCTTAGTAGCCTAAAGGTATCACCTGCTCCACTTTAGTATTTGTCTTTTGTGATGGCTACAACGGCTCCTTGAATTGTTTTGACTTATATACTGCACCATCTAGGAACAAGGCCGCCCTAGGGGACGGAAATGCATGCCAACGGGTACCATAACCCCCCCAAGAGTTATCTTTGAGGGTTCTGGGACCGTCAGTGGTCCAGGACCTTGACATTGGACGAGAGGCGGATCTCTCTGCGGTGGGAGGGCATTGCTGCCGATGCAGGAGGGTTTGGCGGAGGGGGTGCCTGGCCAACGCCAGGCAGTCCCTGTTGGAAAGCTTCCTTCATCTCCCCGAGACCCTTGGCCAAGCGGGAGGGGGTGGAGGGGGCGTGGGAGGAAGGCTGAACTGCAGAGATGAAGGGCTCGTGGCCGCCTTGCCCCGAGAGCAGGGGTCCGGATTTGATGGTTAAGAAGAGCAGGAGCTCCACGTTGGGCGCCATGCAAAGCAAAGCAAAAAGCAAAGTGTTCTGCTTATATACCGCCCCATACCGCTACAAGTAGTCTCTGGGCGGTTTACAATTTTTTAATTCCAGTGTGCAGGCTACACATTGCCCCCCGCCCCCAAGCAAGCTGGGTACTCATTTTACCGACCTCGGAAGGATGGAAGGCTGAGTGAACCTTGAGCCTGCTACCTGGGATTGAACCCCAGGTCGTGAGCACAGTTTTAGCTGCAGGGCAGGCATTTAACCACAGCACCACGAGGCATACTCATTTTACCAACCTTGGAAGGATGGAAGGCTGAGTGAACCTTGAGCCTGCTGCCTGGGATTGAACCCAGGTCGTGAACACAGTTTTACCTGCAGGACAGGCATTTAACCACTGCGCCACAAGGCTCATTTACCTGCAGTCCTTGGGTCCACCTTTGGATCTGAAGGATGGGATGACGGGACACCAGCAAGGCTGGTTGTATGAGGATGGGGGGGGGAAGATGCTGAATGCCAACAGGGGGAGCTTTTTCCAGCATGTGAGCGAACTTCTCGCACCGGGCGTTAAGACAAACGATGGTACTAAAACCCTGTCTTTTCTTGAAGAGCTCGGGTGCCTTCCGGCGGCTGAAGGGACTTGCCCAGAGGACCAACGGCTGGCTGGCCAGTCCAGGAGGACCCTTGGGGGGGGGCTTGCTTTGTTGGAAAAACCTCTCTACTCCAGCCCCTCTGACCCTACCGTCGTGTCCGGCTATACTGGGAACAGCAAAGGCGTTGGCGGCGGCCTCACCTTTCCTCGCAGGGGGGACAGCCATGGATCGCGGGGTCACCGTGGAAAACCCTTATGCCAGCGTGACCATCCCACGGGCCCAGCTCAAGGACAGCTTCCTGAGGTACTACCTGGGCGAAGACTTGACCTCAGACACGGTCCTTTACAACCCTAGCCACTTGCCCACGTACTCGGCGGCTCAGGAGAAAGACCGGGAGGGCACGCAGCTGCCGCCGCCACCGCCAAAGCCACGACCGGCCGCTTACATGCCGTGGGACGGGCAGCAGAAAATCCAGACCGAGGCATCGTGGGCTCGGCCCTACAACCCTTATGCCAGCCTGAAGATGCCTAGCAGGGAGTCTCCGGAGCCGTTCCACTGGAAGAGCCACGAGGCGGCTGCTCCGGCGGGGGGCGGGGGGCCAGGGGTCCAGGATCGCTGCTGTTCCTGCTGCTGCCCCTGTTGCGCCAAATGCTGCCGTTGCTGCAGGCGGTGCTCCTGCGTCATCTCCTAACACGCCTGCCTGTGTTCTCCCCGGGTGCCTCACCTCCGGGAGGTTCAGGATCCAACCAAGAGCACCTTTGTTGTCCAGATTTCCCCAGGAGAATCTACGGGGAGAGGGGAAGGCGGCAGCTCTCCCTCCCTCCCTCGACACCGTGATGGTTGTTTTAATCAAAGGCCCTTTGTACACGACCCCTAAACTCCGCCGCAAATGGCTCCCAGCTCCGGAGCTTAAAATTGTTTCCCCACCAGCTCCGGAGTTTACAGATAATTAAGTGCGACCACGCCCACCTAAGCGCGTCCCAGCGCACTTTTCAGGTACCTGCTCTCTGGAGGTGAAAATTCCTGATGCGGATATAACAGTAGTGACTGTCCGGCTCTCCTTGCATCTGTTTGTTCTTTTTTTTGCCCCCTGCCCCTTTAAGAGTTCTGAATGCAGTGCCGGGATGGCAGAAGGGAGGTGAGCAGCATTCTTTTCTTCCTGTTTTTTCTCCCTCCCCTCACGCAGCCAGCAGCCAGGAGTGCGGAGGGGGTGGGAACGCAGAAACAGCGACAAACCCCTAAGATCTCTGGTCCGAATTTAAGTGGCCAGCGGATCTTAGGGGTCGTGTGAAAAGGCCCAAAGCTACCCGCCGTTTGGAACTCTGCTTTTAGTGCCGGCCATCCCTTCTCCCAAGCAGGCTCTGGGCTCAACGACACTGGCGTGTGTGTGGAATCCTAGAATCCTAGAGTTGGACGAGACCTCCAGGGCCATCCAGGCCAACCCCCCTGCAATGCAGGAATGCCCCCCATTACAGGACTCCCGACAGATGGCCACCCGGCCTCTGCTCCAAAACCTCCTGCACCCATCTCGCATACGCCAACTTGGTCCCATCCTGCTAAGGCAGGAGGAGAGGACCCAGGAAGGCCTCCTGCGGAACCGGACCAGGTGGTACCAAGCGAGATCCGTGAAGGTCTCGTGGAGGGTTGGATCCTGCAGCTGACCCTGCCCCATTGACTGCATCTTACCTACAGATCCAGATCTTATCCTCGGCTTCCATTCGATCTCTCTCCTATTGGCTCGTTCCATCGGCTGCTTCCTCTCTTTTAATCTCCAGCAGGAGGGAGGGGGGTTGATGGTCTTTGAGCCCCCTTGCCATTTCACTGGGAGCCTTGAAGAAACTTTAGTATTCCCTGCTCGATTCTGCTGCCCCCCTCCCAATTTTGAGGCCTGGCCCAGGCATTCCCCCCCCCCCCCGGGGAGCATCAGAACACCGGTGGTTTGTAGCATTTTAAGGTTTGCAGCTGCTGTAGAGAAGTGGTGCCCGTCCTTATGAAGGTCAAACGTTCGTGTCTGCTTGTGGAGTTTTTGGTGGTCTTAGGGCAGCATCCCCTACTTTGCTCCCACAGGATTGGGTGCAAGGGTTAGGGTTAGGGTTTTTTGTGTGTGGGAGGGGATGCTACTGGAGGCAGAGTGAAAGAGTGAGAGGGGTAGAGGCTTATTCCAGGTGGGTGCAGACTGGCTGGCAGCTGGCACGCCCTCACACTCACCCATCCCTTTACTCCTTCCTCCTTGAAGCTAAAGGTGGCACCAGGATACAGAGGGGCATGCATTAGAGAAGAAAGCAGACAGAGGGAGTGCCCGGCCCTGGTATGAAAGAGGTACCAAGGGGAACCATCTTCTACCACTTCTGTGGGTTACATAGGTTCTCCCCCACAAGACAGGATGAGGTCAGGAAGGGAGCATTTCAAAACGCCAGTGTTGTGTAAACCACCGCTTGGGAGCATTTTCTTTCTAGAATCCATGCGTTTCTCAAAGTTGGTACATTTTCCAGGAAAGACGAATTTCAAGTCCGTTGTTTTAATGCTTGGCAAACACACACACCCGCACACACCCTGCCTCATCGCCCCAGGGATGCTATGCCAGTCTTTCCCATTAGATCAGGCATGTCCAACCTTCGGCCCTCCAGATGTTCTGGACCACAACTCCCACAGTCCTTTGTCTTTGGGAGTCTTAGCTTAGAATTCTGGGAATTGTGGTCCAAAACATCAGGAGGGGCCAAGTTTGGACATGCCTGCATTGGATGAACTCGCTGTGTTCCTCTTTTTTTTTGGTCGATTCCAGGCGTTGCGGGCCGAACCGCTGAGGGAAACAGCCACGGGGTTAAGCGAGAAGCCGCATTTGAGGGAAAGGCCTGGGCTTTTTGACAGAGCGTCCGCTTTCCACACAGAAAAAAATGTCACTGAGGAGGATTTTTTTTTAACTCAGGGCTGCCTCCTTCTCCAGCGTCTCCGAGTCGTTGGTTGACCTTTCCTGTTTGCTTTCTTAGCAGCTCTTCTTGGCATCTTGCTCAGCGGGTGCGGGTTCTAGTTCTTCTACATTCTGGGGAGGTTTCTGCTCTTTTCTTATCTCAGCTGACATTGGTGGCCAGGGTGGGTCCCATTTGGAGGCGCCACTGGCTCAACGCAGCATTCCAAGGATTTGGGCTCCCGATTCTCCCCTGAAAGACACCCGAGCCAGGCATGCAGAAATGGCAGCTTTGACGTGTCATGATGGATCCTCCCTTGCCTGTATCACTCTACCTCAGTTGTCTCTGCCCTGGCCCACAACCCTTCCCTCTGGCCTGCAAACCCAGGCACGGTCTTCTTTTTGAGAATCATCGGGGAAAAAGGACTTCCTAAGGACCAGGGCAAGGCAGGGACCATTGTGGTGATCGTGATGTATCTGGGAGATGTTGACCGGATCGTGGGCCGTCCTGCGTGCTGGCCACAGCCACAACCGGCGGCCGGCGGCTGAGGAAGAGGAGACGCTCTTTGACAAAAGAACCAGAACTGATCGGCAGAGTTGCCCGAATTGTTTGCTTGGCCAGGTTGGATTAAAAAACAGAAAGGGGAAAAACGGTGTGGTCTGTGGTGTTTTCCAAATGGCAAGGACTGAAAAGCGTGTGTTGTGTTTGGAGAGCCACATTTCCATGGAATTGGGACCGGGCACTTTTATCCAATGCTAGGGTGGGCAGAGGGACGAGGTCATGTAACATGTATGCCACACAAAACTCTATGTTCCCCTTGATCTTCCTTCCTTCCTTCCTTCCTTCCTTTTATCCATTATCAGCTTCTTTCTTTCTTTCTTTCTTTCTTTCTTTCTTTCTTTCTTTCTTTCTTTCTTTCTTTCTTTCTTCCTTCCTTCCTTCCTTCCCTCCTTCCTTTTATCCATTATCAGCTTCTTTCTTTCGTTCTTTCTTTCTTTCTTTCTTTCTTTCTTTCTTTCTTTCTTTCTTTCTTTGTTTGTTTCTTCCTTCCTTCCTTCCTTCCTTCCTTCCATTTTCAGCTTCTTTCTTTCTTTCTTTCTTTCTTTCTTTCTTTCTTTCTTTCTTTCTTTCTTTCTTTTATCCATTATCAGCTTCTTTCTTTCTTTCTTTCTTTCTTTCTTTCTTTCTTTCTTTCTTTCTTTCTTTCTTTCTTTCTTTCTTTCTTTCTTCCTCCCTCTGTCTCTGTCTCTCGCTCTGTGTGTGTGTGTGTGTCTCTGTGTCTTTTTTCTCTCCTAGCTTCCTCCTCCTCCTGGGTGGGGCAGCCCCAGGAGGGCCCTTTGCATGCAAGCAGCACAAATCAACAAAGTGCCTTCCGCCTCCTGCACAGGTTGGTGGCAGGACTGCGGGGCTTTTCCCGAGCAGGGGCACCTTGAGTTTTACCCGAAGGTCAGGCCAACCTGGCCCCGATGCCTGCGGAGCCGCTAGCAGTGCTGGCAGTGCAGAACCCTAATTCCTCAGAGGAAAAGGGCTGAAGCGTCTTCTAGCTTACTGAGCCCGTAGAATGGAAACAAAGGATTTCCCAAGCCATTCGGAACTGTTGTATATGAGAAGCTGCCAACACCCAGACCCAGACCTCCTCCCCATCTCGCTAGAGGGCCCGGGTCTTCCAGTCTTAGGGGTGCAGCCCTTTCCATTTCCCAGCCTGGTCCCCCTTAACAGCCCCCCCACCCCAGCCTCACCAGCATCCTCTTCAGCCGGCTCCTCTGTTGCATTCCTCTCCAGCCAAGTGGCTTCTGTATGTTTTGGTGTGTTTTTGCTCCACATGACAGAGGACAAGGAATGCGGTCAGGCTGGCCGTGCTGCCTCTCTGGCCACTGCCTGTTCCTTGGGGGCCCTTCCGGGGAACGAGCGGGCAGCCTGGTGTCCGTCTGGAGTGGCACCCACCTTGCCTGTGAGTGTCACTGCAGGATCAGTGTTGCCAGCGGCACAGGGGGTGCTGACGGCCCTCGTTCTTGTTCGCCCTCTCTTCCACCCACCTCACATTCCCCTGCCTCGTTTGCGACAGGAACAGAAGCCCTGCGTGCGCGCAGCAGGCAGGCAGAGGGGAACACCGTCCAAACGCCGGCCCTCCAGATGTTTTGGACCACAACTCCCACCGTCCTTTGCAATCCAGGCTTGGAATTCTAGGAGATGTGGTCTGAAACATCTGGAGGGCTGTCGTTTGGACACCCCCTGGGCCCGTGTCCCTTGCCGCCACACGGAAGGCTCTCAGCTCAGCTGAGATCGGACTGATTCCACCTCTTTGGTTATAATAACCTGACGATAAAGAATGCAGTCCATTACAAGCTGAGCACTTGTCGTTGCGGTTTAGAACGCCGTGCCATGTACACTCCCGAGAGGGGGACACTCCCAAGGGATGGGGCCATACTTGGAAAAGCCCTGTCCAGAGCAGCTGGCAATCTAATCGTTCTGGGCAACATCCGGAGCGGACAGAATGGCTCCACAACCCAAGCTAATACAGTGGAATGAAAAGGAAATCCAGCAGCATCGAGGGGAGAATTACGTGGGCCTTCACAAACACACTGGCAGCTGCTTGGTGAAGGGGCTGGAGTTTCTCTGTTCCTATACATTTATATACTGCCCGCCTTCCAGCAGGAACCCCGAGCAGTTTACAGCAACCACAACCTATAAAAATATACAATAGTCAATTGTAAAATAAACAAATGGCTAAGGGTACTAAGGAACTAAAAACAAACCGGCAAGGCAAACTTACAACACCCCAGGACACGAGCAACATAACAAAAACAAAACCCACGTGCGTACTGTATTTGTTGACCACCCATCTAGCCGGGGAACCCTCTGGGTGGTGAGCAAGAATAAAATAAACGGAACAGAGTCACAGGAAAATTCGCTTCAAACAACATAAACACTGCATTTCCAAGATCATAAAAACAAACAAACAAACAAACAAAAATAAATAAATAAATAAATAAATAAATAAATAAATAAATAAATAAATAAATGCAGGTGGGCCCAGGACGGCCGATGTGGAAGCAGAAACAGAAACTCAGAAACTATCGTCGTGGTTTTATTGGGGGTTAAGGGGGCTGCCCCTAAGTCTGCTGCCCAAGCATTGCTTATGGTGAACTAGGGGCATGGTGCAAGTCCCTGGTTCCCTTCCTTCTTGCGACTCTGACCTTTATTTAGGTCCGGGCTCCGTCCCTCCCTGCGCTCTCCTCTGGGAAGCCGAGAGAGGAGACCAGGCCGCGGAAGGCTGATTTCAACCACGCCATCTGGGCATCTGCCGGCAAAATGGCTTGGCGTGCCTGGGGAAGACAGGCCGGCCCGAGGGTGGCTGCCAGAAGCCATTATTGTCCTCCGGGGCGACGGTAACCCTATCTGTCGAGGCCCCGGCTTCCTCGCGCCGCGCGGGGCAGATACAATAACACGACGGTCTCTGAAATGTGAACTGCCCGCAATTAGCCCGCGAAGGACCGGCAGGCTCCTAGGAGATGCATCCAGACGCGGCGGCACAGGAGGGCTGCTGAGAAGGGACCCCCCCTGGTTCTCCCATCACTACCTCCAGCAGCACCGGAGGCCGCGGGTATGTGTGTGCCTTTATCCCAAGAATAGTCTCATCCTGTGCTCCGGTGGTGTACAAGCAGCAGCAGCAAAAAAGGTAGGTTTGGGGCTTTGGGGGGGCGTTGGTTGCCACGGCAACAGGGCTGTGGATGAGGGTCCCTGGCCAGTGTCCAGTGGGTCTCCTTACTCCATTTATGGGCCTGGCTTCCAGTTCCCTTCCTCTCCTTGGCTTTCCAGCGAGCTGAGGACCTGCTCCTAATGATATTGGAGACATTTGCCAGGGAAAGGGGGGGGGTCCTTTCAAGCCCGACCTTGGCAGCTGGCTCAGTAACATGTAGGCCAGTGTTGGCAAACCTATGGCATGGGTGCCAAAGGTGGCCCTCGGTGCTCTTTCTGTGGGTACCCGGCATCGCCCCTTTGCAGCCACCTGGATTCAGGTTAAATGGCTGTATTGGCACTTTGCGAAACGTTGTTTATTTATTATTTATTATTTGAACTTATTAACCGCCCCGTTTTCCCATAGGGGACTCTGGGAGGTGTACAGCACATCACCAAGGTGGTGTACGTTACATTAAAATATGAAAGTTACTCTTTAAGGTGCCCCGTGTTTGTGCCTTTTGTTTTGTTTTGTTTTTCTTTGATATTGGCCTGAAATTCTTGAAAAGACTAACACGGCGACCCTCTGCGAAAAATTAGTGGGTTTTGAATCGCAGCTTGGGCACTCGGTCTCTAAAAGGTTCGCCATCACTGAGGTAGGCTCTTGGCTCAAACAGTGATTTCAACGCTTGGGGGTGTGTGTATCAGATGATGGGGACGCGCTATAACTTTATGGGTCAGGTGGTAAGGTCCTTTGATGCCGGGGAGTGCTGACCATCGCTGGCAAGGCCACCTGCTTCGGACCCAAACGGCTTCCTCCGTTGCCGTGACAACGAACCTTTCAGGGCAGGCATGTCCAAACTTTGACCTTCCAGATGTTTTGGACCGCAACTCCCACAGTCCTTTGCTGCTGGAATACAGGCTTGGAATTCTGGGAACTGTGGTCCAAAACATCAGGAGGGCCGAAGTTTGGACATGCCTGTTTTAGGGTCTCTAGATAAGGCCGGGAAAAGGAAAGCAGACCTTCGAGGTTGGTGTGGGAATGCTCAGTGCCGTCTGTGCTCATAATACCTTTCGGCATCTCCTTCAGAACACACCGGTGGGGAGAGATTTATTTATTTATTTATTTATTTATTTATTAGGCTTATATACCGCCCGTCTTCCCGAAGGAACTCCGGGCAGTTTACAACATAGCAATATAATAATAGCATCAATTAATAAAGCAATTAAAACAGATTAAAACAGGTAATCAGGCTAAGCAACGGAAAAATGGCGTTTGCAGACGGCGGGGAGGGGAAAAAAAGATCTCCTGTGCCCTTGTCTAGGATGACTTTCTGTGAGGGGGAAGGTGCACCGAGGTCCTCCCTCAAAGCCAGAGAGGAGGGGAGGACATCCTCAGCCCCACACATGGTGCCATGGGACTGCACGTCCTTTAGAGTGAGCGCGATCAGCTTCCTCCCCGCCAGATCGCTTCCAAGTGGATTGTAAACTGATCTGAACTTGGAGGGGGGGTGCCTCCAAGTGGCCAATTTTATTATGGGTGGATTTGAACCCCAATGCCTCTGAGCATGTGCAGAGTGCTTTTTACTCCTGAGCCGCAAGCAAGCTTGACTGTTCACAGCAGTGGCTGTTCTCATCTGCTTGGGTCTTCCCTACCATCAACCTCTTTTGTGTGTAATAATCTGGGTCCCACTGCGACAGGGAGTGAAAGCTTGCCCCCCCCACAAAAAATACCTTTATATGGTTACAAATACAATTCTTTTAGCTGCGTAATTCTTCCATAATTCTTCTATACTTCATCCGCGCATCATCGGGGCATGAACACGGTACCAATGTAAAACCAACCCCCCAAAAAATAAACATTCTCCTGTTAGAAAGCAGACCAACCCCACTAGTCTGGTTGCAGGAGGGTTTTAGGATTGAGAGAGGGAGTGTGTGAGGTGGAGCAATTGGTAGAGAAGTCGTGTGGCCACTGGGAGTAATTCTGCATCCTACTGGTCCTGCGCACAGGCTGAAGAACCCTGGCCCGTGGCTCTCTTCCCCAGTATGGCCTGGAGACAGTGGCTACCCAGTCTGCTTAGAGCCAGGGATGTGTCAGTGGTTTAAAGGTAAAGACAAAAGTTCCTCCCGCACATGCGTGCTAGTCGTGTCCGACTCTAGGGGAGACGCTCATCTCCGTATTCAAGCCAAAGAGCCAGTGTTGTGCAAGTCCGTGGCCATGTGGCCGGCATGGCTGCAAGGAAACACTGTTTTACCTTCCCGATTTTTACAGCGGTACCTATTTATTAACTTTCATTGACATGCTTTTGAACAGCTAGGTTGGCAGGAGCTGGGGTGATCGGTGGGAGCTCGCTCCGCTGCGTGGCAGCACCTGGGATTCGAACCGCTGAGCGGGCGACTTTGCAGCCGACAGTTTTCAGAGCCTTAGTCGGCTGAGCCACCACGCCCGGTGGTTTAGGTGGTCACGAACCTTGGAACTGGCACCCTACTGTTGGAGAAAGATTATCCTTGGCTTGACACTCAATTTCACCTCTCTGTCCACACTAGGATGTCCCACGCCGCAGGGGCCGGGAGTTCGGAGCTGAGCCCGGAGGCCTCGTCCCTGCGGTGCAGCCGTGGCAGCCCCAAAAGCGACTGCATCGTCTGCTACTCCTCCTACGACCTCTCTGCTCACCTGCCACGCCGCCTCTACTGCGGCCACACTCTGTGCCAGTCCTGCCTCCGGCGCCTCAACGCAGTGGCCAACGAACAGTGGTGGATCCCCTGCCCGCAGTGCCGCCAGAGCACACCCACGCCCCGCGGAGGGGTGACCATGCTCGACCTGGACCTCGCCGCCTTCCTGGCTGTCAAGAACGAGAAGGAGACGCCTCGGGCGGCGGCGGGCAGAGCGGAAACCGAGGCAGCCCTCAAAGCATCTGCCAAGCAGAAGCCTGTCACACAGCAGCCCGGCCCGGGCACCTGCCCAGAGGCCTTGCCTCAGCTGTACTTCTCTCAAGACCACTGCTGCGGCCACTGCCTCTGCTGCGGGACCGCGGCGGCTTTTGAAGGCTGAATCAGGCCCAGAAGGGGCTCGTGGACTTGCTCAGAAGGGCAAATGGAAATCCTGATACCTCCCAACTTCATTATTCGGGCACCAGAAGCGCCTCTGAGCAGAGGTAACATAACATAAGAATCTAAGAAGAGCCTTGCTGGATCAGACCAAAGGCCCATCTAGTCCAGCTTCCTGGATCTCACAGTGGCCCCACGAAATGCCTCTGGGAGCACACGAGACTAGATATCTGTCTCCTGATACCACTCCATAAGAACATAAGAACCTAAGAAGAGCCCTGCTGGATCAGGCCACAGGCCCATCTAGTCCAGCTTCCTGGATCTCGCAGTGGTCCCACCAAATGCCTCTGGGAGCACACGAGACTAGATATCTGTCTCCTGATACCACTCCATAAGAACCTAAGAACCTAAGAAGAGCCCTGCTGGATCAGGCCAAAGGCCCATCTAGTCCAGCTTCCTGGATCTCGCAGTGGCCCCACCAAATGCCTCTGGGAGCACACGAGACTACATATCTGTCTCCTGATACCACTCCATAAGAACCTAAGAACCTAAGAAGAGCCCTGCTGGATCAGGCCAAAGGCCCATCTAGTCCAGCTTCCTGGATCTCACAGTAGCCCCAACAGATGCATCTGGGGGCACACAAGACTCAATCTCTGCCTCCTGATCCCACTCCCCTGCGTCTGGCCCTTGAAGGACCCCGGTTTTAAGCCTGGAGATGACACATCTCCATCATGGTTTGTCACCTGGGATGGACTTTTCCTCCAGGAATCTGTCCAATCCCCTTTTTGAAGGCATCCAGGCCAGATGCCATCACCACATCTGCAGATCGAAATGTACTTGTGTCGCTATTTTAGCCGAAGGATGGAAAAAGGATAGGGGAAAGAGATCAGTTTCGGCACAGTTTGTGGGAGAGCATGAAATCAGGCATCTTTATAGCTTGTTTACATCTCCATTTGTGCCACAAACGCTGGCCTTTGAATTTAAGAAAAACTTTTGTGACAAAACCCTTCTTACCATGAATGTTTGGGCTTCGGCACACTGGTACACATCTGACAAAGTGTTCCTGAACCGCAAAGAATCATAGCTTGTATTATATTATTATTTTTGATTGTCTATAAAGATACCACCTATTCTTGAATTTGCATTCATAAAATCAGGGTGGAAAATGAATAAATGAGGTAAGTCTGTTTTTTTAAAAGCCTAACAGAGACTGGTGATTAAGTGGACATGGGCATAATCACATTTAAAGAAAAATACTGATTGCGACAAACTCTGGGAGGTGTTTCTTTCATATACAGCCCGACAGGACCGTAAAATGCTTTTCATGCGGACAATAAAATCCGTTTTTAAGAACTCAGGGAGCCAAATGCTGCAGCAAATGAGGGAATAAACATTCCACTTAAATGTGTCTCCCTTAATTTGATTGCTTTGCTCTTTTTAACTTCATGACACACTGCATGCAGGACAGAGAAAGGCAAAATCTTGAACTCAGCGCATCCTGGGATGTTCGAATGTTCGTCTATCCACGAGCATGTGATATGTACTTTCGTCTGATCATTTCGACGGTTCCGCTAAGTTTTGCCTTTATGGATGCTTCATTAATTTATGTAGGGTGTGTCAATGCTTTCATCTCTTGTGTGTTCTGGCTGGTTTTTAATTGAAAAACACGTATGTTTTTGTGTGGCTTTAAAGCAAAGTAGCTTGTGAACTGTGCCTGGCTTTGATATTTGTTTATTTGTCTAATAAGAAGCTACTGTATAACAGAACCTACAATAAAACAAGAGACAAATCTACTGACAGCCAAGTTAAGAAGTAACATTGTCAAAAATGCTGCCTAAGTTCAGGGAGTAGAGTGCACAACTGTAAATAAAAAGAGCCAAAATGTATACAGAAGAAAAATGCATCAAAACATGAAAAGGTTTAACTGTAACAGCTCAAAGATAATAACATTGTCCTCATGTTAGGCTAACCAACAAGGACATTCCGTTGCTGCAGTGGAGCGAACAAAAGGCATCTTTTACAATTGAAGTATTTAAAATTTTGAACTATATTGAACTAAATATAGTCTTTTACAATCTTTTACAATTGAAGTATTTAAGTATACAGTGGTACCTTGTATAAAGGAATTAATTGGTTCCAAATGAAGTTCTGTTCAGCATATTTTCCTTGGTACAAATTTCCCAAAGGAATGCATTGAAAACGGAGTAATCCTTAATCATGACCATTTTTATGTCGTATGGATTCTTCTCATAAGCGATTCTGTTAATAAATTTCCCCTATCTCCGGAATTTTTTTTCTGTGGTACAGATTTTATGTTATACAAACTGTTTGTTATACGAGGGCCCACTGTATATGTAAATATAAATATTTACATCTTTTACAACTGAAGCATTTAAAATTTTGCATTATATTGAACTAAAAAAAAAAACCTAGATTGTTTTTCAAAGCCGAGTTTATTTATAAAGTTTTCTTTAAATGACCTGGCAGATTTTAGGTGACCTACCACTATCTCCTAATGCCAGGAGCATATGCCCAAGATGTGCGGGCAGATCCGGCGGCATTCTGCGCATGCCCAGAGACACTATGAGCATGGTCCTAAATCCTCATTACCCCAACTGAAAACGGGTTTGGCAAAGAAAGATTCTCCACCTGGCAACCCAAGAGCTGCATTCAACATCATCGGCTCCACTCTGGGTTACGGAGCGACGGCGGCTAGGTCTCGCTGTTGATCTAGGAGTGTTTCCAATTTCAGTGAGAAAATCAACAAGGTCAAAGCAGCTGCTGGGTGGGTGGGGGACCACTTAAAGCTGGTTTTGTCGCCCTTGCGCCTCCTGACGCAAGCAAGCTTTAAGGAAATCAATACGGGCATTGTGGACCGGTTTTTCTGGCCAGTACTTTTTTCTCCTCTCTCCGAGTGTCAGGATATAAAGGAATCATTCATTGGCAGTAACCATCCTAAATATAGTGTCCTTCTAATAGGTGAGGCATTGCTTTCTCAGAGTAAACATACAAGGGTGGGAAGCTTTCCGGCGTTAAATCGTCCAGCTTTAGAAATCCCAACTTTGGATTTCCAACAGGCAAAAAGCATTACCGGTGCCCACAACCTTGTCCCATTAATTTTCAAAGTCATCTTTCCCTTAATTAAATAAATATGGACCCCCACCTTTCCCCTGCTACAGGAGCACATGGCCAATTTTATTATGGGTGGATCTGACCACCTCCCACCTCCTCCTCCTTGTTAATGCCAAGAACTCCATTTGAATGCCTCTGAGCATGGGCAGAGTGCTTTTACTCCTGAGCCACACAACAGCCAATCCTACTACAGTGGACCCTTGTATAACAAACAGTTTGTATAACATATTTTGTATTTTACTGACACAGACATTTTATAAAGCATACAAGTTAGCATAAGAGATGCCATTTTGAATACCAAACCCTTCATCTGTACCACAAAAAAAAATCCAGAGAGAGGGGAAATTTGATTAACAGAATCGCCTGTGGGATGAATCCATACAACATAAAAATGGTCACGATGAGGGATTACTCCATTTTCAATGCATTCGTATGCGGAAATTTGAATAAAGGAAAATTTGCTGAACAGAATTTCATTTGGAATGAATTAATTCCTTTATATAAGGTACCACTGTACTAATAATTAATTCCAGCCACCTCCAGTTTTTTTAAATGAAACCACAGTAGTGTATTATTAGATGAGGAAGCGGCCAGTGATACAACAGCTGGTTTTAAGAAACTGGACATTAACAGTTACGTCTTCTGGATCAGCAGAGAGGAAACCGGATTTGCAGCCACAGGGAACGTCCATATTTATTTATTTATTTATTTATTTATTTATTTATTTATTTATTTATTTATTTAAATACTTATATACCACCCGTCTTCTGGAGGAACTCCGGGCGGTTTACAACAATAACTATAATAATAATAATAACAAACGGAATAAGCAGAGAAACAACAGTAATAGTTAAATAACAAAGAAACCGCAACACAAAAGATAGTGCAGAAAGGGCAAACAGCACCAACTATTGGGGGGGGGAATTGAAAAATTGAAAAATTGAAAAACAAATGAAAAGCAGAGGGAAGCAAAATCAGGGGAGCCCCCCCCCTCCAACTTTCTCCCCAATAATAACTTCAGCCGCCGGAGTCTTTCAAAAACTCTTAATGGGCCCATGTCAAATCATGCCCAAGAGCTGCTAGCTTGCTTCCTGAACATTTGGGTTTTTTGCAAATCACTCTTGTGCACACTTTTTTGGGGGTGGGGTGAGGAAGCTGAGCCCAAAATTTTAGGATACGGGGTTCCCTTCAGTCCACCGCCCCACCGTCCCGAGCGAGTGCGGCCTAGCGGCACGCCAAGCCTTCCTCAAGTTCCGCAAAAGAGCCCTCAAGGAGGGACGAGTTGCCGGGTGGCCACCTCGCCTCGCCCCCCCCTTTTCTTATTGCCCTTTGGGTCTCTCTTGGAGTGTGGGGGGCTGGCCTCCTTTTGGGGGGGGGGGCTTCCCGGTTGAACCCCTACCCAAAGCGTTTCGGGCTGCAACTAGGGTGGGTTGCACGTGCCCCGGGTGTGGCACTGGGGAAAAGGGGGGGGCACGTCAAAATGATAAAATAGGGCTTGCACTTTGTGCTATTACACACACACACACACACACACACACACACACACACACACACACACACACACACACACACACCAACGGGTGACACAAGCCCTAGTTGTGGGGCTGCAAAGGAGAAAGGCACACAGGGGGGGCAACCTGTCCCAGGCTGCTCGTGGTGGTGGTGGTGGTCAGGGCTGCTGTGGAGGATTGATAAGGGAAGAAAGCAAAACATGGGAAATCCATGGGGAAAAAATTCTCTGGAAAATATTTAAAATGCTTCCCCCCTCCCCACAAAAAAAGATGTCTTACAAAAGGATCCAGGCTCTGGCCTTACCCACTCCCTGTGTAAAAGCGTTGCACTGCCTTGGCCACATGGCTTTTAAGTGTTATTGAATTACATTTAATTTCAAATTTAATCCGTTCCGAAGGCATGCTCTTAAGTCGAACTACTCTCAAGCCTATTTAAAAAATTGAAAAATAAGTTAAAAAAAATCAAAACAATGAAAAAAAATTGTAAGTCGAGCGGACCATATCTAAAATGTGTAAGGCGGCCATTAAAATGCAAATATTTTTCTGCTCTTAAGTTGAATTGCTCTTAAGTCGGGCTGCTCTTAAGGCGGGGCACCACTGTATTTATTATTTACATTTATAGACCGCCCGACTTTCCCAGAGGGAACCCTGGGCAGTGTTGCAGCACCCTCCTTTCCAAATGAGCAAACCAACCCAAACTCAGGTTGGCGCCTGGGCTGTCTCCCCATGATGCCCGTCGGCCGCCTTTCATTTAGATAAAGGACCACCATCGACTGATGTGGGTTGCCTGGAAACCAACACAGAGGACCGGCCTTGTGTCTCCTGGAATGACCAGGCAGGGCCAGCCCTACTGTTGGGCGAGTGTGAGGCAGCCAGTCTGGGGGTGTCAGAAAATGGCAGCATATTTTGAGTCATTTTGCTGGCTCTTTTGCTTGACAGAGGAAGGCCTCGCAGGCCACAATGCTTTGTCTAATTTCAGGCCCCGGGGCTCAAAAATCTGGATCCTGAAACAGATCCATTGCCTGTTAGGAAATGCTTCTGTCCTTGGGCGCTCTTGGACGCTGGTCTTATTTACCTCTGTGCATCTGTGCCATTAGATTTACCAAAGGCTGCGGAGGATTCATGACAACGTTATTTTGATTTCAGCGAGATGGCACCAACCCTTCCAGGGGGAGGGCGGCTGAACCGGATGTTGGCCCTCCAAGCGACCTTAGGGCTGATCTTAGGAAACTCTGGTGAGAGAATGTTGGAAGAAGACCAGCATGGATAACCATACTTATTACCTCTAACATGCACTGATTTGTTGATTTTTATTTAACTGCCAATATGTGGAAGATCAGGCCTTGAACCTTGCAATGCATCCTTTCAGTGGAAGCCTCTTGGGTCATTTCCCTTGCACTTAAAATACCCCTTGCTGGTTGCAATTTTTGTCTCATCTTTTTTTCTCACAAATGTGGCCAGATTTTGGACCCATTGCCTCACACCCTCTTTGATGGCGTTCCAAAAATGGTTTTTCATGTGCCCTTTGCATGTGACCCTGTTTCCTACAGGGACTAGTCTGACTTCAGTAAAAAAATTTAACAATCAGAACCCCAAGTAGGTTCACAGAATCATGTCTCATGGTCCCCAGTTTTGCTTACTGCCGTTAGCTTGGTGGAAAGCAGATGGGTGTACTTGTACAGGCCCTGAAGTACGCTACTGTGAGACAGAGAGATGAAATACCCCTGCCTGCAAATTCTGAGTTAAATGCCTGTATGTGTAGAGATAACCGCTCAAAATTGGACTGGGTGGTTATTCCCCCTGATTTGGACAGGCTCTTGTTCCCTCCACACAGTGCTGGGTGTGTGCCCACCCGGGTGGGTCCCTTATGGGGACGATCTCTGTCTCTACCCGTCGACGGCTCCTGTGTTGTCCTGGGATGAGGCCCGTGTCTTCTGCCAGGACCACAAAGCACAGCTGGTTGTCATCAAGGACTACAAGAAGCAGGTAAAGGACAACAGTCTTTCTAAGCTGCTCCAGATTCTGAGCAGCCATTGGTCTCCTTGAGCAATTCCACACCTCCTGCCTTAACCCTCACGCGGACAGCCTCCAGCTTGGCTGTGGCAACGTCTCCTCCTGCTGGCCATCAATTCCTTCCTTCCTTCCTCTTATCCTTCCCCCTTCCTCTTATCCTCCCTCCCCTTTATCTTCCCTCTTCCCTCCCTCCCTCTCATCTTTCCTCCTTTCCTCTTATCCTTCCTCCTTCCTCCCTTCCTCTTATCCACACCCTTCCTTTTATCCTTCCTTTTATCCTTCTTCCTCACTCCCTTCCTCTTTTCCTCCCTTTTATCCTCCCTCTTCCCTCCCTCTGTGAGCCAGAGCAGGAGACAGCTTTTCAAGCACAAGGTGTGCCGTCTGCCTTAACAGAGGAGGAGATGAAAGGTGCCAAGGAAGATGACAATATACGGAAGCCAGGAAGACTTATACAGGGAATACAGGATATAACTCTAGAGGAGGTCGGGGGCGCGCGCGGGAGCAGTCAACAAACGGTACTCTGGGCACTCGATGACTTAGAGGATGAGTGGGAGGAGAGAGGCGCGTGCGGAGGGGAATGAAAAAGTGACAGTTATAAGGGAGAGGTAAAGTCCGTTGGGACTCAGACCTTGGAGAGCCGTCTGAGGGAAAGGACGGGCGAAGTCATCTCCAAGTCGAGAGATGAAATATCATGGGCAGTGACCGTTAGACCTTTGCGCTGGCCGGAAAACTCGGAGAAATTCTGGCGCGAATGGAGGAAGGAACGGAGTCCTGCTCCCAAGCCCCAATGGGCGACACACCCTTGTTGTGGGACTCAGTGTCCAGGTCACGTAAACTTTGTCCCTCTCTTTCGTTAGAAGAACCTGAATTGTTTATCAATACTACCGGGCCGGGTTATATAAACAGTTTGTTGTTAGAAGATGTTTGTAAACCTTATTCCATGTTAATTGTAAACCAAGAAGAACCAACCTGCAGAGAGTTTCAGTCTGTAAGAAATAAAAATCCGTTTACTGTTGAATCGGCTACTGGTCCAAGTTCCTTTACTGAACAAGAATTGAGA
Organism: Phrynocephalus vlangalii; assembly: GCA_037367305.1. Classification (NCBI taxonomy): domain Eukaryota; kingdom Metazoa; phylum Chordata; class Lepidosauria; order Squamata; family Agamidae; genus Phrynocephalus; species Phrynocephalus vlangalii. The sequence goes on from JAWVWN010002679.1 coordinate 7,385,245, forward strand.
GATCCGACAAGCGAACCCTCACAAACTGGCGCCCAACGCGGTCCTTTTCCAGCTAAATCGACGGACAATGAATCCAGGCACGATAAACTTTTAGAACTCATGGCTGAACAAAATCGTTTACTCGCAGCTCAGCTTGATCGACAAAAGGATCAACCACATACAATCCCTACTACAACTGACCAGATTGCAAAAAATCCCTGGGTTTCGAATCCCGCCCCGGTACGAATTCAAAAGATGACTAAAGAAGATGACCAGAGGCTTACATAAATACATTCGAAAGGGTGGCACGAGCTGCACAATGGCCACAAGAACAATGGGCGTTGATTTTAACCCCCTGCTTGACGGGACCATTACAAGAGATCGTGGATGCACTAGGACCTGAAGAAGCTTGCGATTATGCAAGAGTGAAAAATGCCATTCTGCTTACTTTGAATTTAACGCCTGAAGCTTACAGAAAGAAATTTCGCGCCCTCACGTACAGAGCAGGATCACACCCCAGAACATGGATACAGAGACTTAAAGCTAATGCAATTAAATGGCTCAGACCGACTGAACATACAAGGGATCAAATTATCGAAGCCATAGTAATTGAACATATCCTTAATTGTATACCGGAGAACGCCGCGGCTTGGGTGAAAAGGAACAGACCTACGTCACTGGACGACGTCACTCACATCTTAGAAGGGCTCGAGACGACGGACATAAGAACATCTTCGCGCGAGAACACGACGGCAAGATTCTCGTCTCGCGATAACACAGGTTCCGAAAACTCCTCCGAGATCGCGAGATTTCCTACGAAAATGGCGTCAGGAGCCCAGAACGGATCACGCGTTTCGACCGGGACGGATGAAAAAATGTGGGCACGCGGCAGCAGAGGCATCTCGCGAGCTAATTTTCAAGCAAGAAACAAGGAAAATAAACCCGTATGTTTTGGCTGTGGTTCAACCCAGCATTTTGTCCGGGACTGCAAGAAAATTGACTGCTCATGGGGAGGGGCGGGCTCGCGACCTGCCGCAATTGCAAACCGTCGATGGGAAATCATTGCTTATGTAGAGGGAAAGCGGTTACATGCTTTTATTGATACAGGCTGCGCGAGAACCTTAATTCGAAATATTCCAGACGACACGAGGTCCAGCATTGTGAATATTAAATGTATTCATGGTGATTCTAAGCCCTATCATACAGCCTGGGTACAAGTAACTATTAATGAGCGTACTCATAAAATGCAAGTAGGGGTTGTGCCTAATTTAGCTTATGAGATGTTAATAGGTAGAGATTGGCCGTATATTGATGATTTATTGCATATACAGGAAGGACTGTTGGGGGAGGAACATCGCGATGTTCAGTCTCTACGGGAAGAAATGGCTACTGCAACACGTGAGCGGGTGAGATTTTTGCAACAGAATGATGTCACGTTAGAATGTATAAAAAATAAGCTTGCGAATTGTTACACAATAGATAATGGATTGCCAGGATATGTGGAAAATAATGGGTTAATGTACTACGTTAATGCAGAGGGTATAGAAAAATTAATTGTTCCAAGTCATTGGCGGAAGGAGATTATGAGATTAGCACACGACATACCCATATCTGGACACCTATCGGTAGATAAGATGCTGAGTAGGATTGAACAAAGGTTTTGGTGGCCAACTATTAGAAAAGATGTGGATATCTTTTGTCGCACGTGTGAGCAATGCCAATTGACACAACGTAAGCCGCCTCCAGGCGCTGACCTCATGCCTATGCCTATTGTAGACCAACCCTTTGACAGAATTGCATTAGACCTAATAGGTCCTTTACCTAAATCGTCTGGTGGACATCTATACGTCTTGGTGTTGATTGATTACGCCACACGTTATCCTGAGGCTATTCCTTTAAGAACAACTTCCGCCAAAATATTGGCTCAGGAACTCCTTAAAGTATTTTCTCGCCTAGGATTTCCAAAAGAGGTCCTCACAGATCAAGGCTCTAATTTCATGAGTACCACTTTTAAACATATGTGGAGGTTTTTAGAAGTGACACCCTTGAAAACCACTGTTTATCATCCACAGACTAATGGACTTGTGGAAAGATTTAATAAGACGTTAAAAAGCATGCTTAGGAAAATTATTCGAGATAACCCTAGGAAATGGCACTTACTCCTTGACCCACTTATGTTTGCTATAAGGGAAGTACCTCAGTCTTCAACGGGCTTCTCTCCGTTTGAGTTACTCTACGGAAGAACCCCCCGTGGTGTTTTAGATCTGTTGAAGGAATCGTGGGAGGCCGGAGATGACAAAGCTGGCTCTATGGTTAAAAAAGTCATGGAGATGCGAGAAAATTTAGTTAGGATGCAAGATTTGGTAAAAAAGAATTTGAGCAACACTCAATTAGGCCAACAGCGTAGATATAACCAAAAAGTCAAAAAACGTTCATTCCAAGTAGGACAAAAGGTTCTCCTACTACTACCTATAGAAGGCAGTAAATTGCTAACGAGATGGCAGGGTCCTTATGTAATCACAAGAGCAATAAATAATGTAGATTACGAAGTGTGTATGCCCGATAAACCTAAGGGCAAAGGTATTTATCATGTAAATTTATTGAAAGAGTGGCGAGATAGGGAAGCCTTGCTTGCCGAGGTAGATGAGGATGACTTAGGACCCATATGGTCTGGAGAGGACAATTCAATACAACATGTTCAGATCTGCCAAGAGTTATCTGACTCTCAAAGGGCTCAGATCTCTGAGTTAGAAGCAGAATACAGAGATACCTTTTCAAATATACCTGGTAACACCAACTACTGCGTACATCAGATCCAAACTGAGGAGGGTAAAATAATAAGGGATCACGGTCGTAAATGGCCACGACATCTAATTCCCGTAATCGAGGAGGAGGTAAAAAAGATGCTAGATCTTGGGGTCATAGAACCATCTAAGAGTCCGTGGAGAAGTTATCCCGTGGTCGTTCCCAAATCAGATGGATCGGTGCGGTTTTGTATAGACTTCAGAAAATTAAATTCAGTATCCAAATTCGACGCATATCCCATGCCCAGAGTTGACGACTTGTTAGACAAATTAGGAGAATCGAAATACTTAAGCTCCCTAGACTTAACTAAAGGGTACTGGCAGGTACCCTTAAGCCCTCAAGATAAGGAAAAAACTGCCTTCGGAACGCCAATAGGGTTGTACCATTTTACAAAAATGCCTTTCGGCCTCCATGGGGCTTCAGCAACGTTTCAAAGGCTGATGGATAAGGTACTCCAGCCGGTACGCAACTTTGCGGTCGCATATATCGATGATGTAATCATATTTAGCAAAACGTGGGAAGAACATTTAGCACACCTCCGAGCTGTATTAGATGAATTGAGAAAAGCTAATTTGAAAGCGAATCCAGCGAAATGTAAGATAGCGCAACTAGAGGTTAAATTTTTGGGTTTCCGGGTAGGACAAGGTAGGATTTTCCCAATGCAAGACAAAGTAAGCAAGGTATCAGAATGGCCGCGCCCTAAAACTAAGAAGGAGGTTCAGAGGTTCCTTGGTTTGGCAGGTTATTATCGTCACTTCATTCCTCATTTTGCTGACATTGCAGCTCCCTTAACGGACCTAACGCGGAAAAAATGGCCTAGATTAGTTCGATGGACCCAGAGAGAACAAACGGCTTTTGAAACCTTAAAAAATAAATTATGTTCCCACCCCGTTAGAATAGTCCCTAATTTCAGTAAACCTTTCATTTTACAAACCGACGCATCAGATAGGGGCATCGGGGCAGTATTATCCCAAGAACACTTGGAACGGGAGCACCCAATCTTATACCTTAGTAGAAAGTTGTCTAAAAGGGAACAGAATTACTCCACCATAGAAAAGGAAGCTCTCGCGGTGAAGTGGGGTATGCAATCACTAAAGTATTATTTATTAGGCGCCCCATTTACTTTGATAACTGACCATGCCCCACTAGTATGGTTAAACAGAATGAAGGATGTCAGCCCTCGCCTGACACGATGGTATTTGACTTTACAACCCTTTTCATTTAACGTAAAATATAAAAAGGGAAAAGAACACGTTAACGCGGATTATTTCTCCCGACAGGGGCCGGGGGTGCAGCTATCCGAGGACCAGACGGCACACTCGATGGGTGGGGTGTGTGAGCCAGAGCAGGAGACAGCTTTTCAAGCACAAGGTGTGCCGTCTGCCTTAACAGAGGAGGAGATGAAAGGTGCCAAGGAAGATGACAATATACGGAAGCCAGGAAGACTTATACAGGGAATACAGGATATAACTCTAGAGGAGGTCGGGGGGCGCGCGCGGGAGCAGTCAACAAACGGTACTCTGGGCACTCGATGACTTAGAGGATGAGTGGGAGGAGAGAGGCGCGTGCGGAGGGGAAGGAAAAAGTGACAGTTATAAGGGAGAGGTAAAGTCCGTTGGGACTCAGACCTTGGAGAGCCGTCTGAGGGAAAGGACGGGCGAAGTCATCTCCAAGTCGAGAGATGAAATATCATGGGCAGTGACCGTTAGACCTTTGCGCTGGCCGGAAAACTCGGAGAAATTCTGGCGCGAATGGAGGAAGGAACGGAGTCCTGCTCCCAAGCCCCAATGGGCGACACACCCTTGTTGTGGGACTCAGTGTCCAGGTCACGTAAACTTTGTCCCTCTCTTTCGTTAGAAGAACCTGAATTGTTTATCAATACTACCGGGCCGGGTTATATAAACAGTTTGTTGTTAGAAGATGTTTGTAAACCTTATTCCATGTTAATTGTAAACCAAGAAGAACCAACCTGCAGAGAGTTTCAGTCTGTAAGAAATAAAAATCCGTTTACTGTTGAATCGGCTACTGGTCCAAGTTCCTTTACTGAACAAGAATTGAGAGATCCGACAAGCGAACCCTCACACCCTCCCTCTTATCCTCCCTCCTTTCCTCTCATCTTTCCTCCCTTCCTCTTATCCTTCCTCCTTCCTCCCTTCCTCTTATCCACACCTTTCCTTTTATCCTTCCTTTTATCTTTCTTCCTCACTCCCTTCCTCTTATCCACCCACCTACCTTTTCTGCTCCCTCCCTCCCTCCCTTCCCCTTCCTTTTCTGCTTTCACCCACTTGGACTTTTGATGTGGCAGATGTTCCTGACTGACCTCACCGAGGGTGCCAAGGGAGGGACCTCTCACTTCTGGATCGGGTTAGCATGGCAGGACGCAAGATCCCAGCTCACTTGGGTGGATGGCACCCCAGCCTCACAGAGCTGGTACAGGTGAGAGATGGGAGCTCAGCGCTGGGGTAGGTTCCTTACCGGTGTCCACGAGCCATGCCCCACTAAAGACAAGGGAACTGGCCTAGAACGTGACCCAGAGCACATGTGGAGGCTGTGGCCCTTCCTTATGGCCCAATGCTGGAATGTGGAACCCCCTCTCCTGTTTTGCCAGGAACTGGCTGTCCGGGCATCCCAAGAAGGAGCAGTGCGTGCAACTGGTGGGCATCTACACTGGGCAATGGCGGGACTGGGACTGCAGGGCCAAGAGCCGCTTCCTGTGTGAGATGCAGGTGAAAGGTAGGAACGACTTTCCCGTGCCTCTCCTTTGCTCCTCTGAACTTAAGAGGCAGTGGAATCGCCCAGGGAGAAGCCGAGGGGGAAAGAAAGAACCTCAAAGTTGTCCATATACATCTAGCAGGACCCAGGCTTGCTCAAGGATCCCGGGGGCCTGTTGTCAAATAAAGCCACCTCCCCAACCTCTGCGTATGACCTTATTGGCTCAGTGGTGAAACTGATGCACCGCAGCTGTTACTCTGCTCGCGACCTGGGGGTTCAATCCCAGGGAGCCGGCTCAAGGTTCACTCACCCTTCCATCCTTCCGAGGTCGGTAAAAGAGGTACCCTGCTTGCTCGTGGTGGTGGCGGCGGGGTTGGAAAATGTGCAGCCTGAATAATGACTTGTCAACCACCTAACGTGTGCTTTAGGCTGTATGGAGCAGTATATAAGCTACACGCTTGGCTTTGCTTGGAGCCAATGAACGAGTTTTCCCTCCCTCCCCATGTCTTCCCTAGATGCCTTCCCGGGCTTGGTGACGAAGGCGTATTTCCGCTCCCGTTGTTATTCCTTCCACTTCCCGTCGTTCAGGGAGTGGAGGTCGTGGAGGGAGGCCCAGGCTGTCTGCCAGGAGTCCCGGGAGACCTTAGCCACAGTCCACGATGAAGAAGAGAATGCCTTTCTGGCAGGTAAGCCTAGAGGTGCAGCAAACGAACCGATACCCGTTTGCGACAGCCACTAACGGCTCACTTTCGGGAGAGCAACAGCAATGAAAAACCAATGCAGGAAGAGATCCAGGAGCAGAGCTTACTGAGATGTACACACTGGTGGGTTTCGACACTTGCCTAGCTCACCATCGCCACCATGGGTGCTGCTGGCAATCCATTTGGGGGATGGGGGATGAGTTTTCCCCTTGGTAGGGCAGATGTCAAGGGCCAACGTGGTCCTACCAAGGCTTCGGCCCTCCCTCAAGACCTCCTGGATTTGTGCGTCTCCATGATATCCTTTCCGTCACCACTGCGATCTGGAATTTCGGCCCTGACAAAGTGCACAAACCAACAGGTAGAGAGAAAGTGTGGTAGGAATGGTCGTCCCCTGGCTCTCTGCTCCGTGGTAGAGGTGGCCGGGTAGAAGATCAACAGCTGGACTGGGTTCCCCAAGGAGGTGGGGCCATGGCAGACATTTATTTATTTATTTATTTATTTATTTATTTATTTATTTATTTATTTATTTGTATTTGTATACCTCCCAACTTTCCAGTGGAACTCTGGGCAGTTCGCAACAAAAGAAGTCCATACAGATCAGCAAACAAAACATACATCAAAGCCCTACCAATAAGGCTGTTAAAATCCATGAAACATAAAATAAAGATATAAGACATAAGATGGTGGTGAAATAAAAGAAAGAAATGGGGGAAAGGCAATCAAACCTCCATTGGATGCCAAAACCAGCCTGGAAAAGCCAAGTATTAAGTCACTTCATGAAAGATGAAAAGGGCTCCAAGGTCATAATATCGCTGGGAAGTGGATTCCACCAAATGGGACCCGCCACTGAAAAAGGCACGGTTCCGAGCGAAGGTCTTACGGCAGGCATGTCCAAACTTCGGCCCTCCACATGTTTTGGACCACAACTCCCACAGTCCTTTGCCATTGGGAATACAGGCTTGGGATTCTGGGAGCTGTGGTCCAAAACATCAGGAGGGCCGAAGTTTGGACATGCCTGTCTTACGGGCTTCCTGTGGGGTAGCAACTCTTAAGCATAAGGATCTAGGATGCTCTAGTGAGCGACTTGCCACTGTGGAGAAGGCAGGCATCGTCTCCTCCCGAAGGGGCCACGCATGGAGGCGCTCTGCTCTTTCCGTGGCTCAGATGCTTTCCCCGAAGACGGCTGGCAGATGTGGATCGGGCTACGCTTCGGAACGGCTTGGAGGTGGCAGGACGACTCTTCCTATGGCTATTCACAGTGGCATCCAGGTAGGCATGCTTCTCGGAACGGGGCTGATCGTGGAGCGGCACCCGTCTTGGGTGGCCCAGGCAGAATATCCTTGGGCGTGACGCCCCAGCAGGCGCTTGTGGGCTGTTCCATGCCACAGGAGTTCTTAGCGGCTGTCACTGTAATGTATAGAGTATTGTGTTATTTTAAGAGCAAGGCTTACAACAGTGAAGCCAGGTGGACCTGGTAATGAGGAAATGCCTCGTGGGGTGAACTGGGGGGCGGAGCTATGGGTATTTATGGAATGTGAGTGTTTGCCATGCATCTCGTGTGTGGAATAAAGGAATCTTCCGTAGCATGCTGTGTGTCTGGACCCAATACATAATAGTCACCCAGAGCTTCCACAAAGCTGTGGCACCCTAAACACTCTGGTCCGGTTTCCGAGCCTAGCCTTTGTGATACAGCCCTTGCATCCCGGCCCCTTGGCGTGGTTGGACATCCACGGGCCGTGTTCTTTCGGCCGCTTCCTCCATAGCTTGTGCTGGTAAAGCTCCACCTTATTATGAAGGGGGTGGGTTGGGGTGGAGGCAGACTCAAGCTGTTATAGCTAGTGATTCCCCCTTTGGGCAGCTCCTCTGGAGCTGGAGTCCAGATGTGGGGAAAGACTCATCGATCCGCTCCGCCGTCGCGGCTCATCAGGCTTTCAATGGGAACGTCACGTGGCTCTTTGCTCGTAGCCCGTGGGGTGGAAAAGGGACCTCCTGGCGTCAGGAGAGGCGTCAGAAAGTGTCGCCAAGCCCTTGCAAGAGCCAGTGATGGTGCCGTGTATCCGTGTACGCAGTGTGTGTGTGTGTGTGTGTGTGTGTGTCCTTCTGACCTCCCCAGTCAGGAACGATCAGGCTACGTCTCCTCTTTGTAGAAAACTCCCCTTCCAACGCACGGGACCAGTGCGTGGTGCTGGTTCTCCGCCCAGAGGACCCTGCCCAGCATGGCACGTGGAAAAATAGGCCTTGCCATGTCCAGACCAGCCAGGAAATCACAGGATTCATCTGTCAAGGCCGGGAAGGTGAGTGCAAGGAGGCAGGCTGAAGGAAGGGAAAGGGTTTTGGAGTGGAAACCGGAGGGGATACAACCTTCCCTCGTGGGCTGGCGTGTGTTTCTGAGAGCATGCCTCGTGGAGAAAGAAGACGGCGTAGCTCCTGCAGAGGGGACATTGAATTGCTGAGTCTGGAGTGCTCCCTCTTCCTCTCCCCGGAAACTGAGCCATGGTAACCGGGCTTAAGAACATAAAAGCATAAGAACCTAAGAAGAGCCCTGCTGGATCAGGCCAAAGGCCCGTCCAGTCCAGCTTCCTGTATCTCACAGTGGCACCACCAGATGCCTCTGGGAGCACACGAGACTTGATTTCTGTCTCCTGATACTTCTTTTCTTGTGAGATCAAAACATCTTTGCTACTGATCCAAGTAGCTTTATTCAGTCTGAGGAAGGTTGGCAGGAGACCCTCCACTTTATCCTCCACCTTGGCTCGTGGGCAGTGCACCCTGGTCGGAAGAGGCTTGTTTTGACTTTCATTTGTTACTGTTTGTTGTTTATAATTTGCATTCTTTTTCCAAGTTGTAAACCACCCAGGGTAGCCTTCGGGCTAGATGGTATAAAATCAGATAGATAGATAGATAGATAGATAGATAGATAGATAGATAGATAGATAGATAGATAGATAGATAGATAGATAGATAGATAGATAGATAGATAGATTGGAAAGAAGGAAGGCAGAGAGAGAGAGAGATTGGAAAGAAGGAAGGCATAGATAGATAGATAGATAGATAGATAGATAGATAGATAGATAGATAGATAGATAGATAGATAGATAGATAGATAGATAGATTGGAAAGAAGGAAGGCAGAGAGAGAGAGAGATTGGAAAGAAGGAAGGCATAGATAGATAGATAGATAGATAGATAGATAGATAGATAGATAGATAGATAGATAGATAGATAGATAGATAGATAGATAGATAGATAGATAGATAGATTGGAAAGAAGGAAGGCATAGATAGATAGATAGATAGATAGATAGACAGATAGATAGATAGATAGATAGGCATGTTAGGGTGGATTCGGGTTTCTTCCCGTGTAGAAATCTGGTTGTTTTGGCGACGTTTCGACGAGGTCTCACTCGTCATCTTCAGGCTGGTGTTCTGGCTTCTTTCTTCTTGAAGCAAAGCGTGATCTCAGTTGAAGTCCTTCTATAAATACTGCTGGGGGGGTGTGGTTTGCTGATTGTAGGTTTGTTTGTTCTTTTGTGATCTGCTGTGTGGCTGAGGCGATCGTTAAGGGATTAACTGCTGGTGGGTTAGATGGCTGTTTAGAGACATCCTGTGTGGGTGAGGTGCTGGATGTGTGTCTATCAGCCTTTTGTTTCTTAACGACCTTGGTGATGGGCGTTCTGGCAGCATCCTGGGCTTTGGTGGAGTGGGGTCCTGTGTCTTGTGAATTCATTTTGGTCTGGCTACGTGTCTGTGGTCTCCCAATGTTTTTTTGGCGTGTGTAAGTGTGCTCCATGTGGTGACTGGAGTGGGGTGTAGCAGTAGATGGTGCAGTCGTGGTTTTGTTATTGGATGGTGGTTTCGTTTCATCTGTGGGAAGGGTCTGGGTTTGTGTTTGGTGTGGATGGAAGGTGGTGGCATCTTGTGTTCTTTTGGACCTGGTGTCAGTCTTTGTGACGGAGGCTCGTCTGTTGACCAGGGCTAGTTTCCAGATGTCAGGCAAGCGGGAGGTGTCATCACGTTTATTCATGTTGTTTGGGTGTTTCTCTATTTCAATGGCTTCCATGATTATTCGACTGTTGAAGTGTTCAGTTTTGGAGATGAGTTTGGTTCTTTCAAAATCAATTTCATGACCTGTTGTTTTTATGTGCTGGAAGAGAGAGGAAGATTTTTCTTCTTTTTTGACTGCGTTCTTGTGTTCTGCGATGCGTGCGCTTATTCTCCTGTTTGTCTGTCCGATGTATGTGGCTGGGCAGACTTTGCATGGTATTTCGTAGACTCCTTGGCTTTCTAGCTCAATCTTGTCTTTGGGGTTTCTTAAAATGTTGGCTATTTTTTGGTCGGTGCAAAAGGCTGTCTTGATATTGTGTTTGTGGAGAATTTTGCTGATTTTGTCTGTGGTGCCTTTGATGTAAGGGAGGAGGGCAGTGCCGTTGTTCTCTTCTGTTTCTTGGTTCTTGGGGGGTGTTTCTTTTTGGATTAGTTTGGTGATGGTGTTTTTTTGGAATCCGTTCGCAATTAAAACATTCGAGAGAGTGTGTAATTCAGTTTTTAGGTGGTCTTTGTCAGCGAGGCGTTTGGTTCTGGAGATGAGGGTTTTTGCTACGGAGTTGATCTGTGCAGGGTGGTGGTGTGATTGTGCATTTAAGTAGCGGTTTGTATGTGTTTTTTTCTGGTAGATGGTATGTCCTAAGGAGCCGTCGGGTTTTTTGTAGATTAGGACGTCCAGGAAGGGAAGTTGGTTGTTGGCTTCTATTTCCATAGTGAATTGTATTTTGGGGTGTAGGCTGTTGAGATGTGTGAGGAAGTTGTTCAGTTTATCTTTCCCGTGTGGCCAGATAACAAAGGTGTCGTCAACATATCTGAGCCAGAGTTTGGGTTTATGTTCGGACTTCTGTAACGCGTTGGTTTCAAAGTGTTCCATATATAGGTTTGCGATGACCGGTGAGAGGGGTGATCCCATGGGTGCTCCTTCTATCTGTTTGTATCTTTGTCCATTGTGGATGAAGTATGTGTTGGTTAGGCAGTGGTTGGTCAGATCTAGGATGTGCTTGGGGGGGTTGTATTTGTTGTGGATAGCTGTCGAGGCTTCTTGAATGGGCACTTGTGTGAAGAGCGAAACAACATCGAAGCTCACGAGTAGGTCATTGGGTTGTAGGTCTTGTTTCTTTATAATTTCTATGAAGTGGAACGAGTTTTGTACGTATGAAGTGATGGATTCTGCATAGGGCTGGAGTTGTTTGGCAAGAAATTTGGCGAGGTTTTGTAGAGGTGAGCCTATGGAGCTGACTATGGGTCTGAGAGGTGTTCCTTCTTTGTGAATCTTGGGGAGGCCGTAGAGCTTGGGGCATCTGGATGATTTCTCTCTGGGGATGATGCTTGCCTTGATTTCTTCACTTAAGGGAGAGGCTTTTATTTTGGCTTTGGTGGTTTTTTCCAGGTAGGTGGTGGGGTCTGTGTTCAAAGGTGTGTAAGCAGGGTCTTGTAGTAGGTTGGATAGTTTGGCTTGGTAGTCAGATGTGTTCATCACCACTGTGGCATTGCCTTTGTCTGCTGGGAGAATGATTATGTTGTTGTCTTTCCTCAGGTTGGTGAGGGCTTTTTGTTCTTCTTTGTGTAAATTGCTTCTGGGTGGTTTGCTGGAGCAGAGGACATTGGTGACTTCGAGTCTGATTTTGTTGGCTTCATCTGGGTTGATTTTGGTTAGGCTGGCTTCCACTCCGCATATGATGTTTTCAGTGGGGATGTGTCTGGGGGCGACTGCAAAGTTGAATCCTTTGGAAAGGACTTTGGTCTCTGCGATGGTGAGTGTCCTGTCTGATATGTTATGCACTGTTTGTTTCATGGGCTGCTGTGGGGGGAGGGGGTTGGGCTTCTGGCGTTTTTCCAGTTTGTGGAGTTTGTTGGTGTGTGTGTCTGTCTTGTGGGAGGTCTCTGTTTCAGCTCTCCAGGCGGCGAGTTGCTTGGATTTGTTCCAGAGTGTTGGGTGGATTTTGTTGCTGAGTTTGAGGTGGAGAGTGAGTAGGTCTCTGTTGGTTTGATCTAGTAGGTATCTTTTCCTGTGTAGTTCGCTTCTGATTAGGGCTAGTTCTGTTCTTTTCAGGATCCTTTCGCTGGATGGGGTTTTTGAGTGGAATTTCAGTTGGAAGCTTGTGGGGATCACATTTTTGTCTCGGCAGTTGCGTAGGAATGCAATGTCACATAAGATGGTGGCTCTTCGGACTTCTAGTTTCTCGTAGGTTCTGGTCAGCTGGAAGGTTTCCTCCCCGTAGAGGTCGGATATTTGTTTTCGTAGATTTTCACGGGTATAGGTATGCATGTTAGGGTGGATTCGGGTTTCTTCCCGTGTAGAAATCTGGTTGTTTTGGCGACGTTTCGACGAGGTCTCACTCGTCATCTTCAGGCTGGTGTTCTGGCTTCTTTCTTCTTGAAGCAAAGCGTGATCTCAGTTGAAGTCCTTCTATAAATACTGCTGGGGGGGTGTGGTTTGCTGATTGTAGGTTTGTTTGTTCTTTTGTGATCTGCTGTGTGGCTGAGGCGATCGTTAAGGGATTAACTGCTGGTGGGTTAGATGGCTGTTTAGAGACATCCTGTGTGGGTGAGGTGCTGGATGTGTGTCTATCAGCCTTTTGTTTCTTAACGACCTTGGTGATGGGCGTTCTGGCAGCATCCTGGGCTTTGGTGGAGTGGGGTCCTGTGTCTTGTGAATTCATTTTGGTCTGGCTACGTGTCTGTGGTCTCCCAATGTTTTTTTGGCGTGTGTAAGTGTGCTCCATGTGGTGACTGGAGTGGGGTGTAGCAGTAGATGGTGCAGTCGTGGTTTTGTTATTGGATGGTGGTTTCGTTTCATCTGTGGGAAGGGTCTGGGTTTGTGTTTGGTGTGGATGGAAGGTGGTGGCATCTTGTGTTCTTTTGGACCTGGTGTCAGTCTTTGTGACGGAGGCTCGTCTGTTGACCAGGGCTAGTTTCCAGATGTCAGGCAAGCGGGAGGTGTCATCACGTTTATTCATGTTGTTTGGGTGTTTCTCTATTTCAATGGCTTCCATGATTATTCGACTGTTGAAGTGTTCAGTTTTGGAGATGAGTTTGGTTCTTTCAAAATCAATTTCATGACCTGTTGTTTTTATGTGCTGGAAGAGAGAGGAAGATTTTTCTTCTTTTTTGACTGCGTTCTTGTGTTCTGCGATGCGTGCGCTTATTCTCCTGTTTGTCTGTCCGATGTATGTGGCTGGGCAGACTTTGCATGGTATTTCGTAGACTCCTTGGCTTTCTAGCTCAATCTTGTCTTTGGGGTTTCTTAAAATGTTGGCTATTTTTTGGTCGGTGCAAAAGGCTGTCTTGATATTGTGTTTGTGGAGAATTTTGCTGATTTTGTCTGTGGTGCCTTTGATGTAAGGGAGGAGGGCAGTGCCGTTGTTCTCTTCTGTTTCTTGGTTCTTGGGGGGTGTTTCTTTTTGGATTAGTTTGGTGATGGTGTTTTTTTGGAATCCGTTCGCAATTAAAACATTCGAGAGAGTGTGTAATTCAGTTTTTAGGTGGTCTTTGTCAGCGAGGCGTTTGGTTCTGGAGATGAGGGTTTTTGCTACGGAGTTGATCTGTGCAGGGTGGTGGTGTGATTGTGCATTTAAGTAGCGGTTTGTATGTGTTTTTTTCTGGTAGATGGTATGTCCTAAGGAGCCGTCGGGTTTTTTGTAGATTAGGACGTCCAGGAAGGGAAGTTGGTTGTTGGCTTCTATTTCCATAGTGAATTGTATTTTGGGGTGTAGGCTGTTGAGATGTGTGAGGAAGTTGTTCAGTTTATCTTTCCCGTGTGGCCAGATAACAAAGGTGTCGTCAACATATCTGAGCCAGAGTTTGGGTTTATGTTCGGACTTCTGTAACGCGTTGGTTTCAAAGTGTTCCATATATAGGTTTGCGATGACCGGTGAGAGGGGTGATCCCATGGGTGCTCCTTCTATCTGTTTGTATCTTTGTCCATTGTGGATGAAGTATGTGTTGGTTAGGCAGTGGTTGGTCAGATCTAGGATGTGCTTGGGGGGGTTGTATTTGTTGTGGATAGCTGTCAAGGCTTCTTGAATGGGCACTTGTGTGAAGAGCGAAAAGATAGATAGATAGATAGATAGATAGATAGATAGATAGATGTTTGCCGTAACCTGGCCTTGTTGAATGTGGGATTTACCAACATCCACTCTCCTCTCTGTCTTCAGATTTTTGTGGTCCACCAGAGCCTGTCCACTTTCCTCTTCCGGGCGGGATGGCTCCCCATGCCACGCTCGATATCACCTTCTTTCTGCCCGGCTCCTCTGCCTGCTCATTGTCCTTGACGGGCCTCCGTGCCGGAACCAACGCCAGCGCCACTCTTTTCTGGCTCCGCCTGGAATCCAGCGCCACCCGCGTGCACAGCAGCGTCACCAGTGAACTGGGCGGCTTTTCGGTGAACAAGGTTTTCCCCGGCGTGCCCTTTACCCCCGGCATCAGCACATGGAGCTTTGTCACCTACCCCGACGGATTCGCCACCTTCTTCAACCAGCGGGAACACTTCCGGATGTCTGAGTCCAAGGGCTTCCCTTTCGCCGGTCTCCGCGCCTTGGAGATCAGTGGCGTGAAGGTGGTCAACGCCTCTTTGGGTATGTTGAGGTTGGCCAGGAGGAGCCCAGAGAAGCAGCCTCCTAAAATGGTGTGGCCATTTCTGAGAGGAGCTTAGCAAAGGAAGATAGTAGCAGATGAGAGTAGGAGGGTCATTTTTGCGCTGCCCCGTGCCTACTGTGACTGGCAAGTTTGGAATGACTGAAAAAATGTGTACATCGTTTTCAATTTCATAAATCTCGGAGGCGTGGGAGCTTAGATAAGTGGTTAAATACCTGTCCTGCAGGTGAAACTGTGCTCACGACCTGGGGGTTCGATCCCAGGGAGCCCGTTCAAGGTTCACCCATCCTTCCATCCTTGCGAGGTCGGTAAAATGAGTACGCCTTGTGGTGCAGTGGTTAAATGCCTGTACAGTACTGCAGCTGAAATTGTGCTCACGACCTGAGGTTCAATCCCAGGTAGCCGGCTCAAGGTTCACTCAGCCTTCCATCCTTCCGAGGTTGGTAAAATGAGTACGCCTCGTGGTGCAGTGGTTAAATGCCTGTACAGTACTGCAGCTGAAATTGTGCTCACAACCTGAGGTTCAATCCCAGGTAGCCGGCTCAAGGTTCACCCATCCTTCCATCCTTCCGAGGTCGGTAAAATGAGTACGCCTCGTGGTGCAGTGGTTAAATGCCTGTACAGTACTGCAGCTGAAATTGTGCTCACGACCTGAGGTTCAATCCCAGGTAGCCGGCTCAAGGTTCACTCAGCCTTCCATCCTTCTGAGGTCGGTAAAAGGAGTACCCAGCTGTAATTAAAAAATATATATAAAACGCCCAGAGACTACTTGAAGTGGCATGGGGGCAGTATATAAGCAGAACACTTTGCTTTTTGCTTTGCTTTTCCAGAGCATCCGCTTTCCTTGGAAGTGCGCTTCCCCGGCGGCTACGGCATGAAGGTGGAGCGAGCCATCCGGCGCTACCTGGGCAACTTCACCCTCAGCTTGTGGCTCCAAAGCTCCTCGGCCAGAGACCCCGAGACGTGTTTGGTCAGCTACGCCCTGAAGTGGAAGGGGCCAGAGTTTGCCCTTTTCCTCCTCTCCCCTTCCGGACTGGAGTTCCACCTCAAGGGGTGAGGCGGGGCCTTTTTCTGGGTCGGAAACGCCCCCTTTGGCCCCCTTGCCACACACTTGCCACCCCGAGACACCTCCCTCCCACCCCTGGCTGTTTCTTTTTGTCCAGACCCGTCCCGTTCTCCCAAAGGGCTGCTCTGAATAGCACCCAGGAGTAGAGATGGGCACAAAACGAATTTTCATTAGGTAACAAAACGAATAACGAACAACGAATTTTTCATTCATTTTGTTATTCGTTATTTGTTTTTTTTACCTCACGAAACGAATAGAGAACTGACCCATCAAAGAAAAACGAAACGAAACAAAACGGAAATTTCCGCTTCGTTTCGTTACGTTTCCCGTTTTCCCATAGGCCGGGAGACATACAACAGAAATAGAAAATGCATTCCGGATCGCTGGCTGGAAATGAGCTCCGGGCTCAGGCACAGTTGTGCATGCGCCAGCATGGCCCCTCCTTGGCAAGCCCCGAAATCTCTCCCATGGAAGGCCCTGCCAGGTTTCCCCTGTGCCGGAGAGCAAAGCAAACCCTCTAAGTCAAACATGATTAGATTGGGGGGGTCTGGCGTCCTGTGCCTGGGATTGGGTTGTGTCCCTTTGACGGAGGCCTTGGTGGGCGACGTTTCCATGAGGATGCTTGCAATGGTGACGCTGGCTGTTCCCTGTTGTTTCCCGCCTGTTCCGTGCAGGGCCACGATGTTCAGAGAGATCCGCGGGAACCTTCTGGACGGCTCCTGGCACCACCTGGCCGTCTCCGTCTCAAGTGCTCCCGGCCTCCCCCCGGTCCAGGTTTTCATGGATGGGGAGCCCTGGGAGCCCAGCTCTGCAGGCGCCGGGAGCAGATTCTGGAAGAAGGGGCTGTCCTTGCGGGGGACGCTGAGCGTGGGGCAGCTGGAGAGAGACGGCAGGGGTGAGCCTTTTTGTGTGCCAGCATCCGGGCACCAGCGGCCAAGGGAGGAAGGAGCTTTGCCTCAGAGGACTGGCCGTGGGGAGTCAGAAGAGATGACCTTGGCCTGGGTGGGCAGAGGGCTGGTGCACGGTGGCTTTTGACTGCCAGCTTGGGCACCCGTGGCGTCCTTGTGCATTTTCATCGAAAAGGGTGTCATCGTGCAGGGTGGAGTGGGGCTCGCATTACTAGCAGCTGCCACCCCAGGCCCTCCCCACGGACTCCTCCAAACCCCTGATTTCCCCCCAGTGGATGGGCTTCCTGCCAGGTCAAGGGGTCGAGGGGGGTTCCTGGGGTCAGACCGTCCCAAAGGTGCCAGCTGTCCTTCACCTGTGGCCTGCAGGTGGACCACAAAGGCTGGGGGGGGGATGGGGTTCAGCCCCAGGAGGCAGTGCCCAGGGCTGCAAGACCGCTTGCCTGCCTGCCTCCAGCGTCTTTAGCCTTCCGTCTCGCCCGCTCGTGCGTCGAGGCGAGAGGATGCCCAAACGGGGTGTGGGTTGCTTTGCAGGGACCAGCTTCTACGTGGGGGACCTGAGCGAGGTGAACCTGTGGGACCAGGCCCTCTCCTGGACCTCCGTCAAACAGCTGGCAGCCTCCAGGACCCAGTGGAAGTACCCGGGGAACGTGGTGAGCTGGCCGCAGCTGGTGGCCACAAAGACCGCCCAACTGCAACTCAACACCCTGAGTGAAGCCCCAGGTAGGATTGTCCAGGTGGTTTAAGGAGGGGGGGAAAGTGGCCCGATGGGGCTGGGATGGCGCTTAACTCTCATTGTTCCTTGTGTGCTGCCACCTGGCTGATCAAGGCAGCTTAGGGCGCTTTTACACGACCCCTAAGATCCGCTGGCGAATTAAATTCAGACCAGAGATCGTGGGGGTTTGTTCTGCTTTCTGTGTTCCCACCGCTCCACACTCCATTGCTCCTGTCTGCGGTGAGGGGAGGGAGAAAAAAAAGGGAGAAAAGAATGCAGGCTCACCTCCGTCTGCCCTACGTCTGCCTGTTGGAGCATCCCCGTAGGCATTCCAGGCTGTTAAAGGGGCGGGAGGACAACAAAAGGCGAGGAGAGCCCGGTATCCACAGCTTTATAGTCCGCACCGGAAATTTTTTTACCTCCAGAGACCAGGTACTTGGAAAATGCACTGGGGCGCGCTTAGGTGTACGTGGTCGTATGTAATTTTATTTAAATTCCAGAGCTGGTGGGAAAACAATTTTAAGCTCCACATCTGGGAGCCCTATGCCTCGGATTTTGGGGGTCGTTTAAAAGCGCCCTTAAGTGCAACCCCATCCAAACAGGGAGCCCATGGCTATCCGATGGCCGCGCTTTGGCATCGTGGGGTTCGTTTCCTAGCCCTGGGGCCACGGATTCTGCCTCCTTTGTGCCTTCCTTCAGTCCCCGTCAGCCTCAACACCTTGTTTTTCCAGCGGTGAGATGCTGCCCCCCCCCTTTTCTATCTGGTGGGGCTTGTTTATGCTCCCTTTGCAGAGGCTGCCTTTGTGTGGTTCGGCTACCTCCAGCTCAGAGGGAAGCCTTCAGTCCTCTGCGCCGATCCTGAGCACGCCCAGGTCTCCGTCGCGCCTGCCCGGGCTCAATGCCTCCGAGGGGCTCTCTGGGGGTCGCAGCCAAACGGGCGGCTCCGCAGAGTGGGCGACCCTCCCTCCTGCCTCCGGGTGAGTGTGCAGACGGTGAGGGGCTTCCACCCAGCAGGGACCTTCCCCCTTCCCATCCAAACCACATGACACAGAGAAAGAGACCCCCAGAGCACTGGTGTGTGTGTGTGTGTGTATTGCTGATTCTGCTGCTGGGACCTAGCTTCCCTTATTTTCAAATCCAAAACTTGACAGGTATGATCCTGAGTGCAAAGCATCTGGGATATCCCAGAGAACCTGGCCACAACCCTTCAGGCAGGCTGGTGTTTTGATGCCTGGGTTCTATACACATGGGAAGGAAGGGAAGGATTCTTGGCCCTGGAGCAAGACGGGTGAAGCTGTTGGTTGCAGATCAGTGGCGCAAGGGAAGGTGGTGGCTAAAGAGGGACCCTCAAAACTCCAGAGGGCTCTTCCTCTCCGGCTAAGTGGCAAGTGTGCCAGTGTCTCCTCTCCAGCTAAGTGGCAAGTGTGCCAGCGTCCCCTCTCCAGCTAAGTGGCAAGTGTGCCAGTGTCTCCTCTCCTCCGTGCAGGTGGCACCGGATGGCGTCTCCTTGCTGACCGGCTCCAGCTGTTCCTCAGATGCAAGGAACTCCTTCCGTCTTTTGCCTGACCAGAGACTGCAGCATTTACACTCGGGCCTTTGCCTTTTCCAAGACATGAGGAGCGCCCGGCTATCCCTGGGGGCGTGCACCCCCCAAGCGCTGCACTTTGTCCTGGATTGGGGTAGGGCGCTTCTCGGTCCTGTTTTGCTGCTCCCTCCCTGGAGCTCTGGGGGGCCCACACGTGGCCTCTCAACCTCCGGCCAGCCCATTCCATCCTCACCGCCGTGGTGGTTTGGGTGGTCCTGGCAGGCAGCCCTCGCCTTGCTTTCTGCTTTGCGGCGCCTCCTTCCTTCCCCGGGCGCCAGCCTGAGGAGAAGGGAGCTGGTTCGGCTTTCTCTCTTGCCCAGATGTCTACTGTCCGCAGCACCAGGCCTGGAGGTCTTGGAAAGGCACGTGCCTTTTTGTCGCGCTGGAGGCCGCCCTGGAGTGGAGCCAGGCCTTGGCCTTCTGCCAGCGGTTCCGCGGCGGGAGCTTGGTCACCCTGAACAGCCCGCAGGATCTGGTGAGCACCCTTCCTGTCCAAAAATCCCCCCACCCCACCCCACCTGAGCTCCTCTCTTCCTGGGTCCTTCCTCCCGCCCATCCCCCTTTTCGTGGCAGCTGGGAATCTTATTTATTTATTTATTTATTTATTTATTTATTTATTTATTTATTTACTTACTTACTTACTTACTTAC